>ML281725.1:69218-122156 GCA_005239495.1 Nicotiana undulata
TATATATATATATATATATATATATATAATTTAAAATTTTATGGTATATAATAAATTTTCACACTTTTGGTTGGCACTGTAGTCGGCCGGTGAATCACCGATCAAAGGGCAGATTTTAGAGAGATTCTTCATCGATCTAGTAGTCGGTGAATCACTTATCAAAGAGCAAGCAGCCGCCAGGTTTAATAATTTGGTGGGATCTGCATATGTAGTGGCCGATGAACTGCTTCTTCTTCTGCTTCCACGAAGATTCAGACAAAATCAAGCTTGGAGTTCTTTGCATTTATAGTAATCTAATTCTTTGCCTTTATATAACAATTTGATTGGTAGTTTTATTTTGTTACGCCGAAGAATCTATTTCATGTTAAAAAATAACTTGTCTTAACTGAACCTGCAATTATTTATCACTATTAAATTTAACTATCATCAAAATATCATGCTAAATAACACCTTTTTCTCTAAGAATAATTGGTTTGATAGTGGTAAATGTTGAAATGAAATGTAGCCATCAGAATATGTGCTTAGTAGTATATTTCATGTTTAAGAAAAAATCGATAAAAAATAAAGTAATAAAAATCAACTTAATTAATTTGTTCCAATATTTAAAAAATCAACTTAATGTGTTTGATTTATTTTTAGAGAAAACCCGACCCAAACGAATCATAATGTCACGACCTAATTCCATTATAGGTCGTGATGGCGCCCAACACCGTTGTTAGGCAAACCAACACTAATCAATCCAGTGGTTTCCCATTTTAATAAGTTTGCTAAGTGAATAACATTCCTCATTGTTAAAGGATTTAGGAATTTACAAATGTAAAATAATTAAACAAAAGCAACTGCGTGCAAATCGTAATCATGAAAATAAATTCAAAATCATAGGTCTACTAGTGTGTGCCAAGATCTGTTGTCACAAGTATAAGAGCATTCTAGTAGAATATACAAAAGAATACTAGTCTGAAAGAATACTAGCCGCAGGACGGCTCGGGAAGCAATTCACCGTGAAGTATCGAAGTGTAAATAAGGCATGCGCGTCGGACTGATATCCAGATGCATCTACCTCATACCCTGCACATTTAAGTGCAGTAGTGTAGCATGAGTACATAAACAACATGTACTGTAACGACCCGGTCGGTCGTTCCGTAGAACCTGCATTATATTTAATGTTGTTGCCTTGTCATAGGTTGGTTATACTGTTTATGATCTGTTAGAGTTGGTAGGCACGGAATCAGAATGGTTGTAGTGAGAATTGAGACACTTAGTCTCTAAAGATAGCCTTATAGTTGGAGAAGTCAACCGAGAGTTGACTTATTGGTAAACGACCTCGGAATGCGGATTTTATGGCTCGGATAGCTTCATTAGGTGATGTGGGACTTAGGAGTGTATTCGGAATATTTTTGTGATGTCCGATGTAGAATTAGGCTTGAATTGGCGAAAGTTAGTTTTTGACGACTTCCGGTCGGCAGTGGAAAAATAGGTTATCGTGGTCGACATGAAATTCCGGAAGTTGGAACATGTTCGTAATGTCATTTTGGATATGTCTGCAAAATTTCAGGTCAAATCAGATGTGTTTTGGGTAATTTCGACATCGTTGGTGGATTTTAAAATTTTTAAAGTTCTTAGGCTTGAATCCGACGAGATTTTGGTGTTTTGATGTTATTTTTGGTGTTCTGAGAGTGCAACTAAGTTTAAATGATCATTTATGATGTGTTGGTAAATTTGGTTGGGGTCCCGAGGGGCTCGGGATTGATTTCAGATGGTTAACGGGCATTTTTGTTCTTGAAAAGTCTACTGTTTTTCTGGTGTCATTGTAGCAAAATGTTGTGCATCGCGATCGCGAGGAATTATCCACGATCGCGTAGGTTAAAGGAGGCCAGGGGGAATTTGTTCATCGCGATCTCAGGAGTGAGGGTGCGATCGCGTAAGGTGAACGACTTAAGCAGTGCGATCGTGCGGCCTAGTTCGCGATCGCGTAGGGTTAGAGAGGCGCGTGTGGGGGATGGTCAAATGTACTACGCGATCGCGTGGATAGGACTGCGATCGCGTTGGGTTGAGGCTTAGTGAATCGCGATTGCGTGGTGTTATTCGCGATCACAGAAGGTAATATTGAGAGGCTGGAAATTTGTTCTTCGCGATCGCGACCTGATGTCCGCGATCACAGTTAAGAATTAACTGGGCAGTATAAATTAAAACCCTTCGCGACCAATACCCACTTTTCCACCATTTTTAACGGGAAGAAGTTTTTTAGGCGATTTATAAGAGAGGAAATCGTTGTTCTACATAGAGGTAAGGATTTTGGACCCTAATATTCGATTATATGCGATTAAGGATCAAAATGTCAGTGTTTAATTCATGAGAATCAGTAGAAAAAAATAGAATTAGGGCTTGAGAATATGAGACCTTTTAGAGATGATTTGAGGGGTCAAACGAACTCCGATTTTCGAGTTCTTTATATGTACGGACTCGTGAGATGATGAAGGTATTTTGGTATAAAATTTGTCGAGTTCCGAGACGCGGGCCCGGGGGGTTAGGGTTTGGCTAATTTCGGATTTTGTGCTAAAATTGGTATTTTTCAATTGGAATTCATTCCCTTAGCATAATTTGATGAGAAAAATCTGATCTTTATAGATTTGGAGCACTCGGAAGTTGATTCGAGAGGCAAGCGGGTTGCATAATAGCTTTTCGGGCTAGTTTTAGGTAAGTAATGTCTTTAAATCCTGTCCTGAGGGTATGAAACCCTGGACTTTACATCCTTTCACGGATTTGGAGTGACGCACACACTGGATGACGAGTGTGGGGCGTGCACGAATTGGGAATTTGAAAAAATGTACCTTTTTAGGCAACTATTGAGTTGCGAAACTGCTTTTAAAGCTTATTCTCTATAATACTACTATGATTTGATATAATTGGGTTGTAAGCCATGTTTGGGGCCTAGGGCCGATCTGTTTACCCCTTGGGGTTGTTTTAATGATATTCTCACTATTTTGAAACTATAATTTTTCACTCAGTCTTCTTGTGAAATTGTTGACACTATTATTTGATGATATTACTATTTCTTGAAATTAAATACTATTTTGGGTCGAGAACCCCGTTTTAGTCATGGCCCGAGTGGCATGCTGAGAGTGTTTGACTAAGTGAGGCCGAGGGCCAATGTTGTGAGGATGTTATGATATAAGAGAGGCCGAGTGCCTGAGAGTGATTTATGCCATGACGTGGCTTGTTTATAGTGCTTGGGATGTAGGAGCCCCTTCGGAGTCTGTACACACCCTAGTGAGCGCAGGTACCTATTGAGTGCGAGTACCGAGTGATTGGGAGGCATGGGTGACAGTGAGGTTGCCCGCATGGCTGATACTGAGTGATGGTGAGGTGCTGAGGGAAATTGTTACGAGTGATGATTATGGCCCGATGGGCAGTTTTATGATGGTATTTTACTGAGTTTTGACTATGATTCACTTCATCTTTCAAAATGATATTATTGAGAGTTTTACTGAGATATATTGAAAATATACTTGTTTCAAAGGATTTTCTGGAAATTGGTTTTTGAACTTATGTATATTGTATTGAGACTGGATGTTTTACTGTTTTGTGGATTGGTGTTTTGTGCTATGTGTTTCATGTACTTCAGACTATGATTTATTTTCATTACGACTGAGTTGGCGTACTCATCATTACTCCCTGCACCTCTGTGTGCAGATTCAGGTACTGGTTCGGAGCAGTAGTCGTCCGAGTTCGTTGTCATTAGCGTTTGGGATTTTGAGGTAGATGTCCAACGTCCGCAACTTCTCCATTTTTCTTCCTTTATTAGTATTAGTATTTTATTCCTAGACATTGGTTATGACATTAGTAGAGTTATATTTTATTCTTAGATGTTCGTGATCGGTTGACTCCAGTCTTGGGAGATTTGTTTAGACTGTTAGATTATTATTGGGGGGTAAAGACTGAAAGAAATTATTTTCTACTCTGGTTGATGCTTATTATTGATTTTTGAAATATTATAATATAACAAATGAGTAGTTATGTGATGGTTGGCTAGCCTAGTTTCACGATAGGCGCCATCACGACCTGTTAGGATTTGGGGTCGTGACATGTACCCAGTAAGTATCTAGTCTAACCTCGAACAAGTTGTGACGAGGGGTCGACTTCGACACTTACTATGGCCCAGAAACATAATACTATGAAGTTCTAATTAAGCATGAAATATACAATGATAATAGAGCTCAAAACAAGAAATAAGTAAATAATCCTTCATTTCAAGTAAGAACCAAATCATTTCTCTCATCTATTCATTTGACCTTTCAAGCCCGTGAAACAATATCAAATATAAAAGGGGGTTCCAATATCTTTATGCACGAGTTATGCCGAGGACGTACGATCCGATCCAAATATTCAAAATAATATGATGTGCACTGCCGAGGGTCAAACGGCCTAAACCATATAATATATCAATAAATTCTGCCGAGACGAAAGAACCCTCCCACAAGAGTAGTGAAAATTTACCCCGCTCGCGAAATATATTTGTAAAGCGGTTGAACATAGATTTTTCTCAATTCATCGCAATATTTCTCAATTCCTTTTAAAAATAAAAAATTCAACTTGGAACTTTAAAATATTGAAATCCTCGACTTCAGCTTTAATCCAACAATTAGTAAACATAAACAAGCAACGGTATCAACGAAACATGGTGTAAGCCTAAATCTACCCAGACATAAGCATGAATAGTAGCTACGTACGAACTCTCGTCACATCGTACATACATAGCCCTCCACAATTAGAAGTACATATTGATTTAAGTTCACCTATGAGGTTAATTCCCTTTTACAAGGTTAGAAAAATGACTTACCCCGTCTCAAGGCCTACTTCCCGGTCTAAGAATGTGCTCACACCCTCAATTCGGTGTCGAATCAACCCAAAACTAATCAAATAGTATATAAACTAATCAATACATACTCAAAAGTTTGTATTCCAACTATTTAAGAGGTTATCCAACCCTAAATGTAAGGTTCTTAAAATTCACCTCCGGACCCACGTGCCCGAATTCCGGAAATTTTTGAAGAAAGTTGTTACCCATAACCCCACGAACTCAAATATATGTTTTTCATCAAATTCCATAACCATTTTCGTGGTCAACTCCCAATTTTACCCCAAACCTAAGTTTTCATCTAAACCCTTCATTTCACAAATTTTTACATGTTAATCTACCCATAATCTTTGAATTTAGCTCATGTTGTGTAGAAATTACTTACCTCAAAGTGCTAGATGAACCCTATTCCAAAAGCTAAAAAAATCGCCCAAGAGATAAAAGAAAGTGAAATAAATGGTCTAAGTCCCACATTAAATGAGTTGGGCACATGCCTCTGATGTTGCATTTGTGACACCAGGTTTGCAAATGCGACAAATCTATCGAAAATGCGAACCCTGAGCTTCAGTTGCTAAGGTCGCAAATGTGAACACTGTTGAGGTCGCAAATGCGTCACAAGGTTCGCAAATGCGAACACTGCCCCATGTCGAGCTTCTTCTCAATTGCGAAGCTCTTCTCACAAATGCGAACAAATTTCTCGCATTTGCGAGACCTGCAGCACCAGCAATAAACCCCAGAAAAACTAAAGTGTTTTCAAATCCTACCGAACATCCGAAGCTCACCCGAGCCCTCGGGGCTCCACACCAATTACCCACACAAGTCTAATAACCTCATACAACCTCGCTCGAGTGATCAAAACATATAAATAACATAAAAAATCATGAATCGGATGCCAAAACGCATAGATCGACTCATGAACTCAAAAACTTCTAAAAAGATTTATGCACGTCCGATTCCTATCAAATCAACTCGGAATGACCCCAAATTTTGCGTGCAAGTCTTTAATGACATTACAGAACTATGATCGGTCTCGAAATTCAATTCGGACCTCGATATCACCAAAACTTACTATAAACTAAATTTAAAGAAATTAAAAAACCTTCAAAGAACCAACTTTCAATATTAGGCGCTGAAACACTCCCGAGTCATCCAAAACCCGATCTGAGCGTACGCCCAAGTCTGAAATCATCATACGAACCTATTGGAAAAAATCCCTATTCCGAGGTCGTTTACTCAAAGGAACCAAGTGTTCCGATTTCAACCCGAACCCTTCCAAATCTCAAACTAACCATCCCGCAAGTCATAAATAGTAAAAGCACATACAAGGAGTCTTATTTAAGGGAACGGGGTTCTAGAAGGCAAAACGAGAGGTCGAGTCGTTATATTCTCCACCTCTTAAACAAACGTTCGTCCTCGAACGAGTCTAGATTTTCTTTGAAAAAAAGGATTTTTTTTTATGTTCAAACGGGCTCATAATTTAACTCCTTAAGATAATCCCAATATTTGACTTTGTTGACTTGAATAGTTAGACATGGACAAACTATAAGTTGTAGAACGGTTGGGCCGGGCGGCAGCGAAGGTGCGCGTAATGATTCGAGCGGGACCTTCTATATTTTGAACTTTCAGTATTATGTCTTTTTGTTTCAATTGTCCTTTCGAAATTTTCCATTCGTAATTCTCTACATTATACCAGTGTGGATCCAGTGACCCACTAAGCTACAGATCCCTTACTACTCTAATCACTGCCCGCAAATCCCATTCACATTCTTCAGATCTGTTCATTTTTTCTCGAAATTTCATTTATCTCAAGTTTTAGTTTTTTAAACACTCCTACTTCGCACCAGTTCGCGTTTTCTGGGGTATCAATTGATCAACTAACCATGCGTTATTTTCAGAATGTTTCGGTACTGGAGTGAAATTAGCTGCCATTTTTTGGGATTTTGGAAACCCTAGTTCCGATAATGGCAGGGCCCGTACAACCAGAAGCTATACTGGAATGGCTTCAGAAGGAGATGGGGTACCAACCTTTAGGTTCATACGCAGCTTCAAGCAAAGCAGCAATGCCCACTATCGATTCGCTTCGCAAGATTTGTCGTGGGAACATGTTACCGGTTTGGAATTTCCTCTTGAACAGAGTGAAATCCGAGAAAACTGTTGAAAAAATCCGCCGCAATATCCTCGTGCACGGAAAAGATGATGAAAATGTTGATGCTGTTGATTCAGGGAGGAGTAAAGGGAAGAAGAAGGAGAAGGTAGGGGGAGTGGGTAGGGACAATGGTTCGGGCGAGAATAGTAGGGAATTTGCATTGCAGGAGAGAGACTTGGCGGAGAAAGAGGTGGAAAGGCTAAGGCAGATAGTGAGGCGTCAGAGGAAAGAGTTGAAGGCAAGGATGTTGGAGGTCTCGAGGGAGGAGGCTGAGCGTAAGCGCATGCTTGACGAGAGGTCTAACTATAGGTATCGTCTCTGATAATTAGCTTATTGTAATGTTATTTTGTCATCTATTAGTAACTACTAGCTTTGTGTTCTTAATTTTGAATTTTTGATTCTGGTGTTGAGCTTATGTATAGAAGAAAGTCCTACTTCGATGCCTCATCTTAAAGTGTAATATGCAAAAAGGCTAATCTAGCTCTTCTAGCAGTTTATTGAATCCATTACATTTTGCTCGGACCATGTATACATATACCCGAAAAAGAAGTAAGGTAATGTGTGTGTGTGTATGTATGTTTATATAATAATGATGGTGGACGGTCAAGCTTGTGTCCACCTCGACTATTCTACGGTGTACCTGCTACCTCTCACTAGTATAGATAGTGTGTATATCTGCCCATCAAGGCTCAGGCGAATGAGAAGAAATCACCTTTTTTGCCACCGCCAGGATTTGAACTTGAGACATGATGGTTCCTCTCACTTCATTGACCATCAAGCCAAGGAATATGTATATGTAATCGACTATACCCGTTCCAAGTTCATTTACTCTAAATTTTGGATTCACTCTGATTATATGAAATCGAGTTAACCTTGTGACTATTACTACTGACTCTCTGAAGGTAGGGATGGGACGGGTTGGATTATTTTCGTCATTTTAAACTTGCCCATTTTCTGTCCATAAGCAACAAGAACCTGTTTCCAGATTTGTTAGCACTGGTGGCATTAAGTATAGCTGATATTGATACTTTTTAAGTGCAGACATAAACAAGTAATGCTGGAGGCTTATAACCAACAGTGTGATGAAGCTGCAAAAATATTTTCGGAGTACCATAAACGTCTAAGTTATTATGTTAGCCAAGCAAGGAATGTTAAGCGGTCTAGTGTTGATTCTTCTGCGGAGGTGGTTACTACTTTTCATGCAAATGAGAAAGAATCTGTTTATTCAACTTTTAAAGGAGCCAAAAGTGCAGAGGATGTCATTCTCATTGAAACAACATGGGAAAGAAATATCAGGAAGGCATGTGAGTGTCTTGCTATGCAGATGGCCGAAAAGATTCACAACTCTTTTCCTGCTTATGAAGGAAATGGAATCCATATGAATTCTCTGTTACAAGCTGCCAAGTTAGGTATTGACCTTGATGGTGATTTGCCCGATGAAGTAAGAGATGCAATTGTAAGTTGCCTGAAAAGTCCTTCTCAGTTGCTACAGGCAATCACTGCCTATGCTTTAAAGCTGAAGTCTTCGATTACTCGAGAAATAGAGAAAGTTGATGTTAGAGCTGATGCAGAGATTCTAAGGTAATCTGATCTTCTTAGAAATGTCCTTAAAATTTTCATTTATGAGTGGAATTCCGTCTACCTTGGGTTCTGATTGTTCTTTGCTGTGATTATTTGAATGAGCAACTGAAAACTACTATACCTCCTATTTTCCTGTTTTCTTGTTTCTTTTTGCTGTTACCTGATTTGGTAAATTTACTTCTATGGGAAATATATGTCCATCGGAAACAACCGCTCTATCTTTATAAGGTAGGGGTAAGGTCTGCGTACACACTACCCTCCCTAGGCCCCATTTATGGGATTACACTGGGTTTGTTGTTGTTGTTGTTGGGAAATATATGTCCATTTTCGTGTGTGGAAACTTCTGAATTTAATTATGTATGACCAAAAATTCAATTGGTCAACTGTTGCACTTCCTCATATTTTAATATATCAAAAGGTAAATTAATAAGAGATGAGTGACATACCAATTGTAGTCGATACAAACTAGTTAGAACTATACTTAGTTGTTGTGACACTTATATTAAGTTCGGTGTTGGGAGTCCTTTTATTCTGGTTAGGCACTTTTATACCCGTCTGGAGTTAATTGCAAGATTTCGAAAATCTGGTTTAAAGAATCACTGACGTGCCTTACAAGATAAACCATTCAGTATTAGAATAAAATGGACATGAGAGTGGAATGCATATAGAAGATTGATATAGCTAGCCCAATTATTTGAGAGTTGATTGATGGAATGAAAGGTAAACTAATTCAAATTACCTGTTTAATAAAACATGTAACTTCTGACAAGGCCACCAATTTGAAAGGGATGGAGTTCTTTGGTTCCTCTTGATTTTGTGGTAAGGTGTATCTGCTTGAACCCAGTTTATGATAATTGTGGCACGATGATGTACTTATTCATTGTTGTCAATATTTAACTTCGAAACAGGTACAAGTACGAGAATGACAGAGTAATGGATGCTTCTTCTCCTGACGTAACATCACCTTTACAGTATCAGCTTTATGGCAATGGCAAAATTGGAGGTGATACGTCTTCAAGAGGGACTCAAAATCAACTTCTTGAGAGACAGGTCCTTTTTTATGTCATTGCGTATAATTATTTGCCACCTTCAAGTGTTAACTTTGCGAAGTTCCTTAGACTTTTTTAATAGATTGTCTTATTTTGTTTCTTGAAATCCTTTTGGAGCTCTTCGTACACTGTTGCACCCTTTGACCTGAATTGGGTTTTCAATTTGACTTGATTGTTAGTTGAGCGTTTCCTGTCTGTTATACTTCCTTTGCAATTGTCAACCTGACATGGATGCTGTGAGTTCATTGTTAGATATGCACTTGTGTTTACAGTTGTAAGACCTTTCATTTTTATATGCAGGAAATCTGTCTATTTTGATATATTTTTTAAACTGTCTGATTTGTTGTCCTATGCAGAAAGCACATGTTCAGCAATTCATGGCTACTGAAGATGCATTGAATAAAGCCGCAGAAGCAAGAAATATGAGCCAACAGCTTTTAAAACGTCTTCAAGGAACTGGTGATGCAATCTCTTCACACTCACTAGTAATTGGCGGAACATCAAAGAGTATGAGCAGCCTCAGACAACTTGAGGTTTGACTTCTCTCTTATAAAACTTAAAAATACTGTGTAGGCTGTGGATCTGTGGTAAAGCGGGATGCGACACCTTTCTTGGTTTCTTTGGAGAACATTCTGAAGTTGTGCGTGGGCAACTATTGATTGAATAGTGTTATTATTATAAGGGTTATCGTACTTCTTCTGATTAAGTTTAGAGATGTAAATGTTGAATATATTGTCTTTTTAGAGATGTTGAATAGTGCTTTACTTTCCTTTGGTTTGTCTACTTATATAGTGCTTTCTCTTGGTAGTTTCAAACATGCTGGTCTTGTGTTTAATCTTATAATCTTCTCTAGTTCAAGCCATGTTACTTGTATGAAACCTATTTATTGATTGTGTACACGTGGGATGTCCTAGCAATGTTTTTTCTTTTTGTAGCTGGAGGTCTGGACAAAGGAAAGAGAAGCAGCTGGATTAAGAGCTAGCGTGAGCACTCTAATGTCTGAAATACAACGTTTAAATACATTGTGCGCGGAGAGAAAAGAAGCTGAAGATTCTTTGAGAAAGAAATGGAAGAAGATCGAAGAATTTGATGCTCGGAGATCAGAGCTTGAATCTATTTATAGTGCCCTATTGAAGGCAAGCATGGTACGACTGAACTTATGTCCATCTATGCGGTGCGATATGTCACTACACCAGCCTTCTGCTTCTAAATTTTTATTTCCTTTTTTTTGTGGTGGTGGGGGGTTGCATGGGATTGTGGTCTGAAGATCTATCCATGTAATTTCCCAAATTTATTAAGCTTACAACCTTCTGGAAGTATAAATGATATCTGCATAGGGACTATATTTTTGTCACGAGACACTATTACTTTCCAACTTAGTGCAGGTGTACCTTAAACAATGTGTTGGAACTTGGAACAACTAACTTGAATTGCTTTGACCATTAAACCAATACTCGTGCAATGGGACTCCTTAAATATGTTTGAGTTTACTATATGATCAAATGTAGCCTCGCACATAGTTAGTCTAAATACTTTTTGTTGGAAACTAAAAGTGAAATTTCTCATGGCCCACAATTATGCTGATCAATTACCAAGATGGTCGCTATCTAGTACTCCCTCAATTCTATTCTATATGACAACATTTGACTGGTCAGAGTCTGAGATGTTAATTTGACATACCTTTATTTTATTTTATTTTATTATTATTATTATTATTATGATTATTATTATTATTATTGTTATTATTATATATTTTTTTTAATCGGTAAAGAGGGGCATATTGTATATAATAAAACCATCAAGAAGAGGTTGCTGGATGAGTTACAAGCAAAAGTATTTGACTTACCTTTTTATATTGTCAATAGTTGAAGAAAACACTTAAGTATGGTTGAAAAGCTGAACGAATAGTATAATGAATTTGAATTCTTAAAAGTTGTATAGGTATGGAATTGTGTAATATTCTGGAACATCCCTAACAGTGTTGTCAAAGGTGTGCTTAAAGTGCGCTTAAGCCCTAAAGCAAGACTCAAAACATGTTGAGCGATTCGCCTCGCTTTGCAGGCGCTTTAGTGTCGCATCAAGACTCTAAGGCATACTTTTCCTTGCCAATGAGTGTAATTCTGAAAACATTGAACAACTGATATTTCACTTCATCGTAATTTTTTTAAAAATTGTTTTGTCCATATATTTGTTATTCATGCTTATAATTATTGGTCTTGGACTACATATACATATTTTAACTTTTTCTCTAGTTGCGCCTTTTTTCATTAAAGCCCACGCTTTATTTGCACTTTGCGCTTAAAGCTCCAACGGACCTAAGGGCTTTTTTGCGCTTTTCGCCTTTGATAACACTGATCCCTAAATCGAAGAGCGTCATAAAGATTGAAGCTAAGGGACCATATGATGAAGTTATTGACATAATTGATATGGCTTCAGCAGCCCAACCTTGTCTAATGTACTAGTTTTGTCCCATTTTATGTTTGAGAAATGAGTGAAGATAGGATAAGACATGAGAAAAGTCTTGCGTCTTAGACTTTTATAGAATTGTACAAAGGTGCAAAAAAAATGTGGTACCAGTTAGAACACTGAAGTTTTAACATATGCATGGTTTGACAACCTAGTTTGAAAGGTTTACTGGATAAATTATTGGTCAGCATTTGGTTAAACAAAATTGGGTGGAAGTAGTAGGTTATATTTACATTGATGTGCAACTTGATGCCCATCACAATATATATGCATCTCAGTGTGTCTTCATTGAAAATTTTCCAGTTTGTTAATAAATTAGCTGTTCCACTGACATATTTATGCTTTTATGCTGGAGAATCTGGTAATTTTTTTGAGCATTTACAACTACAATGACAACAACTAAGCTTGAAAGTGTGTAAATATATGATGAGAGGAGTAATTAATGTGGGGACAGAAGCTCGTGACCAAAAATGGGGACCTTATAATTATTACTAATATATTGTGTAAGATTTGGTGACTAAGGACCACACAAGTTACATTATACTGCAAGTTTTATTGATTGCATAAAGTTTTCCCTGTTGCTATGTAGGATGCTGCAGCATTTTGGAGTCAGCAGCCATTAGCTGCAAGGGAGTATTCATCAAGTTCTATAATTCCTGCTTGCACTGTTCTTATAGATTTATCAAACAGTGCAAAAGATCTTATTGAGCAAGAAGTTTCAGCATTTTATCAAACTCCTGATAATACACTTTACATGCTTCCATCAACACCCCAGGTTTGTAGATTTCACTAATCCACATATCTAATAAAGACGGTTTGAAGAAATTCAAAAGAATCATTAAGGAGGATTTCTGAAATCAACTTTTTAATTGTATGCTAATAGAATCTGTGCTACTTCAGTTACTAATTATTTGCTTCTAATTGCTTCTTTGTAAATATTTTAAATTTTAAAATTTGGAGACTGCAAATTATGAATGAAGAATTAGCAAAGTGACTAGTCTGCTAGTCAAAATCAGATTTATGATGCTCTTCTTGATTGTTTGCTGGTAGGATCTATGTTGTGCTGTGAGCTGAAAAGTAAATTTTTCGCCACATATTTCCCCCAAAAAACACTAATACCACATGTTATGGAGCAATCAATTTGGACCAAGGAGTCCTTTGAACTAAGTGAATATTTGTAAATAATTATTTTGGACAATTGGAGTCCTTTTGAACTAAGTGAATAAATGTAGATAAACATGCTTTTAGAGGTGTTGACGGGTGTGTCATCCTATGTTGCTCGGACTCGGGTGCGGGTATCCGATCCGGGTGAGGATCTAGAGGTCAGATCCTTCATAATCTAAATTTTAAGATTCAGGGATACGAGATCCATACACGGATACGAGTGCGCATGGATTCGGCAGAAAATAATTCAAAATTCTAAAAATAAATTTATAAAAATATCCTAAATTATGAGATATATTTGTGAAAAAGTAGGAAGGTGCAACCAATAATTATATCGTTCATTCACAAATTTTACTGAGTTGTTGTTGTTGTTCACAAAATTTATCAACATGGAAGAATGCTAACTAGAATGAATCAAATTATAGGGAAATAAAACTCTTGAATTACTGAACAAATATTTAGGAACAACTATTGACAAATGGAGGAGAAGCTAATGTGGCCTTGAATTTAAAGGTCAAGAATCACAGGGAAGACCATTTTATCAAGTTTAATTTGTAGTACTATTAGCGCTCGCATAGATTTTCCTCCATTGTCAACAGCTATTTGAATGAAGTAAAAGTCATATCAATCAAGTTTAAAAGCAATTAAATTTTTTCTATCACAAGATGTAGCTTTATGTTTTTCAGAGGTAATTTTCTTATAGCAAGTTTGATTTTTTTTTTTGAAACTGGTACCAATATATTTAAAAAAAGGCACTAAGGCAGTGCATGCACAGGGGGGGAAGATCAAAACTGATCCACCGGACTTACAAAAAACCTAACATGCCAACCAAGGACTCTGTATTCTCTACATGCCTTTCTTTACACCAAAAATGAAACAAAAGAATACGATTCATCTCAACATTCTGAAGAGTATTGTATTTGTCTTCAAAAACTCTTGAGTTCCTCGTCCACCCTGTCCACCATACACAAGCAGGTATCAACCTCCACCATGTCTTCTGACTGACTACACCTCCAATGTTATTCCAGGACTTTAGTAGCTCCAAAGTAGTTGCAGGCATCGTACATCTGAGGCCCACAATGTTAAGGAACAATTGCCACAATTGACTAGTGATAGGACAATGCAGAAACAGGTGACTGTTGGTCTCCAGATCTCTTCCACATAACAGACATCTAGAGCATAACTGAAATCCCCTTTCAGGTTTTCTTGGGTTAAACAACCTTCTTTTGCTACCAGCTATGAGAAACAAACCACCTTAAAGGGAGCTTTAGCTTCCCATATGTTCTTCCATGGCCATCCCACTATATGCTGATCTGCATTTGTAAGCATGAAATAGGCAGATTTGACAGTGTATACCCCATTCTTGCAACAGTGCCGGAATAAGGTGTCCTCATTTTCATTGAGCCCTTTGAACCCTTCCAAAACCTCGAAATCTCAGCAATTCTTCTCATTTCCCAGTCATTCAGACCTCTTCTGAAAGTGATTTTTCAACCATGCTGACCCCAAGCGGCTTCCATTTTAATATCAGGCATGGTTGCTATACTGTAAAATTCTGTTAACATCTCTTTAAGCGGACCATGCCCGAGCCAATTATCATTCCAGAATAGTGTCTTCCTACCATTACCCGCCATTGTGCTAGTGTTAACCAACACAGAGCTCCATAGTTGTCTGATGGATTTCCAAACACCTACGCAGAGCTCCATAATTTATTGTTCTTAATCACTAAAAATTCTTTCCTAACGTTTTAACGATTAATGTATCAGTTTATCAACTATATTTGTTCTCTAGTACTGTGCTTTGAGAGACATAGTCCATAGGTGATGAGGCACACATCGTAGCACCTTAACAGCTTAACTCCTGCAGTAAAGCGCAACTTAAGCGAGGCAGAGCTCAAAGCCTGGTTTACCTGAACTATAGTGTTTAAGTGCAGAGACTTCAATAGTTGTATGAAGGGACTTTTCATTTTCTCAGGATTGACCTCGGTATTTATTTATTTATCGTGACATATATTTTATGATGAAAACTCCTACCATACGCAAGTGGTCAAGATATTTATTTATGTATTAGAGGCCTCTTGTACGACACTATGATATATACATTCATAAAAAATGTGTATATATGTATAGAGATATATGGCTTTTTTCTTTCTCTTATGATAACTTTTACATACGTATGTGTGTGTGTGTGTGTCAGTTTTTTTGCTCTCTAGAATGAATTCACCTGATACTAACCAAGTATATCCTCCATCTCCCTGCCAAACACACAAAAGAAACTGAAGGGTTATTTATTTATATTTTCTTCTGTGGAGGGATAAGATAAGCTAAAAGATGGAAGACAGAGAGATGGTGGTCTTACCTAAAATGATAGTTTAAAATTCGGCAAACGAAATGACCGACTGATAATTATTAGTTGCTATTCTGTTTTACATTATCGTCTTAGTACCTTTTGCAGTTTACACTTGCGTCGTCTCCCTTATGGTGTGTTGTTTCATGCTAAATAGGCTCTATTGGAATCTATGGGTGTTAGTGGATCTACTGGGCCAGAAGCTGTTGCTGCTGCTGAAAAGAATGCTGCTATGTTGACGGCTAGGGCTGGTGCCAGAGACCCGTCTGCAATTCCATCTATATGCCGTATTTCTGCTGCTCTACAATATCCTGCAGGTGAGTTTTCTTCTTCATTTCAGTGTGTTATTATCGCTTGAATCAGATGTTAGGTAGCCAGTTTTATTTTTCTCCAATTTCTAGTATAGTTTTCACCACTATAATTTAGCAATAGCCATTGTTAAAATGCATAAGAGAACTTGTTTAAGACTAAGGTCTTTTGATCTGAGATGTTGTTTATCTGGACCTGGAACTTAGATTATTTTCCACGGAGACCTGCGGCACCATAGCCCCTTTGGTTTGACAAGAATGTGACCCCTGATAGAGTATCTGTGTTGAGAGTACATCTAAAAATTGCGGATAGAGCCACAAGAAAGAGCCAAAGAAGAAGATGTTGACGCAAACTTGATCTGTTATTCATCCAGATTTGCTGGAAAATGGTTGATTGCTCATGTTTTCAGCTGATAGAGTGCCTACTGATTTGCAGTGGCATTCATTACCAAAATAAAGTAAAAGTGAAAGTAAAAAAAGATCTCTCTCTCTCTAATAGTAATAATAACAATACTATTGAAAGTCCTCTACCAAGTCTAAAGCCTATTCCCAACTAGTAGGTATTACCTGTATGGATATTTCTCATTCTATTGTGCCCTATCTTTTAGCTAAGTCTGCATTGATTCCAAGAATTTGTAGGTCTTTCGAGACAACTTCCTTTCATGTAATTTTTAGGTCTACCACATCCTAACCCCTTTTAGCCCATCCAACCCATCTTTCTAATCCCTGCACCCGTATCCGTGCCCCCAAATCTTAAAATTTAGATCATAAAGGATCCAACCTCTAGACCCCTACCCGTATCGGACACCCGCAACCGAGTCCGAGAAACTTAGTCCGTCGCTATAGTTTCACACCTATGTACTGATGTATTTGTAGGTCGATGCAGGACATAACTGAACCATCTCAAGCGAACTTCTCTCATTTTATCCTTAATGTGTGCTACTTGCACTTCATTTTATGCTCAATGTGTGCTTCTCTCATTATTCATACAATGATATGAATAATGATGAAGTTGGCATAAACTGGATGGGCTAGATATTGAAGTGTGTGACCATCTCATCTAAATTGTTTAATTATATTAATCTCAACATGCCCCCTGCGTGTAGGCCTGATCTTTTTATGAGCCAAACACGTAGAAATTCTTTTTTATAGTGGGTGACAGTGAGGCTCGAACCTAGGACCTCTTGCTTGCTTTGATACCATGTTGAAGTGTGTAGTTAGAGTGAGTGGACCATAATTACTGCAATAAATTAAGTCTCAACTGTGGATATGAAGAAACCATTTGTAGAGGAGAGAATAAGGGTGTACAACAGTACAAGGGAGAGGAGCTGTTGTCTCTTTTGGTTGTCAGGGAGTTGAGCTTTCTCTTTATTCTTGTGAAGATTAGGCTTAAGAATGAAGATGACCTGTGGCAGAGTGAGTACTAAAAGATAATATCTCTCATTTGTAGGTTGTTCAATATTTGAGTTAAGGAACTATAAAATCTACTATAAAAGTAGTTCTTTTAGCTACAGTGGTGCCAAAATCCGGAAAAATAGCTTATTCGACAATAATCAGATATATGTACTTATTTTGCATGCTATCTTGATATTCTAAACTCATGCTGTGAATGAATACAAGTTTTAGACCCCTGAATTTCCCCACAAATTAAGAAAATATCAAATAATAACATAAGTGGGAAAATGGAGAAGAGTGGCTGGAAGCCTAGACAATCATTATCTATCAATCATGTCTCAGGAAGTAGAGCAAAATGGTTTGTCTTTTGAATTCTCATTGTTGAAGGTGTAGAGAATCAATGAAGAAGCTTTCTGATTTAATTGAAGGGAAGTAAGACAATTAGCTTAGCTAGCTTTCCAAAAGAATGTAGTCGTTTATTCAGTTCATAACTATCTATGGGATGCCCAAAAAAAACCTATCTCTGGAAATCAAAATTTGCATCTGGGATCGTGTGGAGCCCTTAAATCAATTGGGAAATAGCATAACTATTATTGACTTGATGGTGACTCTTGTTCCCATGAATACAACCTCTTTTCTTGTTCCCAGTTCATGGACCTTTAGAGCCCGTTTGGACATAAAAATAAATTTCACTTTTTTCGAAATCAGTGTTCGGCCATAAAATTTTCAATTTTCACTTGAAGATGAATTTTGGAATTTTTCGAAAATTTGAAAAACTCCCAAAAGCAGTTTTTCAATATTCACTCAAATCACTCACAAAACTTCAAAAACAACCCAAAATAATATTTAAGTCCAAACACAACTCCAATTTTCAAATAATTTTTTTCATTTTTTTTTTTTGGAATTTTACAATTCTTATGTCCAAACGCCTACTTAGACTAATATTCTTTTGGAGGTTATTTTTGTTGATTGTGTTTAAATCTAACTGTATATCATACCGTTGATTGTTTTAGATGGAAAAGATATTTCAGAGTCGTTAGTCGAAGTGTTGAATCTGTCGACTTGTCTGGTTTGATTAGAACAGCTGTGGGCCTATAGTTTCTGGTGCAGCTAGCAGGTCTTAAGGGACTATAAGATGGATATAGTTTTCAATTCTAGGTGCCTAATTGGACCAAAAATTTTACCACCAGGGCCATCTGAGTGTTAGAAACAGTAAGGGATTCTATCTTGATTGGATCTCCGGACATCTGAGCTTCTATCAATGCCCAACATGAAAATATAACCAGCAAGGAAAAACATCAGCAACCAGGAAGGATGTGATAATTTGCAAAACCTTCAACAATTAAGGCAATATAAATCACCTTAAACCCATATAGGTATACGGCGTGCTTGTGATTACTCTGTCCCATAACAAAATCACAAGAGATGACCTAAACCATGAGTATTCAATCTGAATAAAACCTATATGAATGAGTCTCTTCAGCTCATTGTTAGCTTGTTATGTTGTTTTTGTAATATGTACTAGATCTGTTAGACACAATTGCTTTTATTGAACTTTAGATACTCCATACCATGACTTTCTTGGATTTTATATTTCAGGCATTGTCTTTTGAACTTGGCTTTGCGTTCCTTGCTGCCATACCTTTTACACGTAGTGATTATTGTATGTACATCTAATTTGTTTTTTTTAAACTTGAGTATTTAGGTTTGGATGGCTCAGATGCCGGCTTAGCAGCAGTTATAGAATCTTTGGGATTTTGTATGAAGCTTCGTTGTTCTGAAGCTTCTATATTGGAAGACTTGGAAAAGGCAATCAACTTGGTTCACACACGGCGAGATCTTGTTGAAAGTGGTCGTGCCTTGTTAGATCATGCTTACAAGGCACAAAATGAGTATGAAAGGTGCGACAAAGGTCGAGCATCAATTTTTTCTTTTGTTTTCTTGGTCGAAGCCTTGCTTATTTGCAGTGCACAAGTTTTTCTAATGCTTATTCAAACCAGAAACCAGGTGCCTTTACAAAAGATTGAACTCTAGTGCCTGGAATATTGTATTTCATTGTTGGACATTTGGCTTGACCAGTATAGGTTGATTGGTTTTATTACCTGTGCTTTGTAGGACAACAAACTACTGCTTAAATCTGGCTGCTGACCAAGAGAAGACAGCGACTGAGAATTGGTTACATGAACTGGATGTAGCTATTGATAATGCTAAACACTGCCTTAACGAGGAATGCAAGTATGTTCGGGGCCTGGTGAGTAATTTTTGTCGCTATGTATTTGTTTACCAGTTTGTTGAAGTAACATCTTATAGGTATCTTGGAACTTAGTTGGATAAAATGATGGAATTACACATTTCTTTCAGTCTTATATGTTTAATCTATTTAATACTTTGAGATGGACTCTGTCAATAACCAAACTTGTATTACATGCTGTCAATTATCTATCCAGATACAGACGTGGTCCGTGGGAGTGTCCAAAAAGAATGCAGGCCACACCACAAAAGACTTACTTTTTAAATGAAAAAAGACTATATTTTACTTAATATAAGTGTATTTTGTTAATCGTTTTCTTTGATATTTATCATTTTATGTCAGCCAAATGAAATCTTTACATGTATACTAGATTGACCTCCGTGGATGAAATTTAAGATCTTTCTGCATGATTGCATGAACAGAAAGTACTTCACATGTGAAGTGCCAAGTTCCCATATGTGGGAAACAATTGAGTTACCTCAATTGATCCAAAGATTGTGTTTTGAATCTGTTTTGGTGTTGTCTGAAGGTCAATTCATCATGCTTCAGTTTTGTTAATCCAAAAAGGGGAAAGCGAAAATAAGGGTCTAACTTCAGAGAAAAAAAGAAATTCAAGCTCTTTAACTTAGATACTTGATGATGCTGTTATGTCTTTTTTTTATTTCCTTTCTCAAATACTCATCTTTGTTCTGTTCTGGGAAGTTTCCTTTTTATGAAATATGATATTGTGGCGTCATCGGAAACAACCTCTCTGCCCTTCCAGGGTAGAGGTAAGGCTGTGTACATCTTATGCTCCCATACCCTATTCGTGGAAATTCACTGAATTCACTGGGTGGTTGTTGTTGATATTGTGGCATCTTTACAGGTAGATGAATGGTGGGAACAACCAGCATCAACTGTAGTTGACTGGGTTACTGTTGATGGACAAAATGTTGCTGCATGGTGTAATGATGTGAAGCAGCTTAAGGCATTTCATGATCAGCAACTTCGTTGAATTCGATTCTTTGGCAGCTGTTACACAATGTCTGTAAATTTTCCTTTTCTCGGTTGCTAGTTCTCTGCAACTTCTTGTGGGTTTTGGTGTTCGTCGATGCTGGGTTTCTAGTAGCAGCAGCAACAAAGCAGGTCACCTGCAAACCTAGGCAGCAATTGTTGAAGAACTAGGTACTGTAAGAAATTTTCAGTCCACACTGGCTTGGGGAGGGGGAGGGGGGGGGGGGGGGGGGGGGGGGGGTGTGTGATTGTTGTTCAAGGCTGAAATGTAGGTAGAGTACATTATCTTCTTGTTGCATTTTTTATTTTGTACAGAAATTCTTATTTTGAAGAAAAAAAGAAGAAAGAATAGCTTACCTATGGAAATCTCAAGGACCAGTTATAAGGTGGTCAGCATGTCACAGTGTTTGAGCCTCGTTATATTGTCTTGTAACTCGTTCTGATTGGGCTGATTGATGAGACAAATCGTTCAAGCTTCTATGCTTGGTTTAAATTTTAGTTATCTTTCCTTGTATGGCTTAGAAGTGGTACATCTCTTAAAGAATTTGGTAACTGAACCAAAGAAGTTAACAAATTATATTATAAGATAGAAGCTACAGATTTTGAAGTTTGAAGTATATCTATTAGTCGAATGACGTATTAAGGCGAGGCATACTAATTGCAATTATAACTTTGTCCAACATAGAATATATTTTTGAAGGGCTAAAAGTCCATCTTCATTTAGCTTTCGAGTTTCGTATTTTTATAATTGTATAGGAAGATAGATATAGATATAGATATAGATATAGATATAGATATAGATATAGATATAGATGAGTAGTTAATTTTGCCTTATTTTGTGACATCTACTACAGTAACTGTTTTTGGTTCTAAGAAGCTTAAAGGATTTCACATGAATGCTGAACCAGACATGCTGGAATTCTTTTTTTATTCAGTTTAGTTGGGGGTAAATTTCCTAACTGTAAAAATAAAAATAAGCAACAATCTCGTGGCCTCTACCAGCTTAAAAGTTGGATAACCAAGACCCATACTATTTTGTAGGTCTATTCTATTTTGTACAATATAATTTTTTCACGAAAGAAATCAATTGAACTCCTTCGAACCATGTAGCTCCCCCCGTGCAGGGACGGACGGATCCACCCTCACGCTATCGAGTTTATCTTAACCTAGTAATTTTGACATGGAACATAAATTTATATATAAAAATTAAATTAAATCATAAAAAATATTAGATATAAACGTATAACTTTAAAACTATAATCGGTTCAATATAAAATCTTACAAGTCAAAATTTCAATCCTGAATCCGCCTCTGCCGTGCAAACAAATTGGACCAACCGTATCATAATTTCATAATATCAAGAATTTTGTAAGTCCTACAGAGGTCTCGTGAACCAACAAGGACCCAACTGTCTAATTCTCATTCTTTACCAACTGAAAAAAAGAAAGAAGCAAACTCATTATTAAATTAAAAATGACAAGAAAAAAAGATAAAGTGAAGCAAGTTGACATAATTCCAATCTGTAGTCTTGTCTTTGTTAGGTGATAGCAAGGTGAAACTACTATTGCAACTTTGAAGTTCACAAGTCTTGCATGAGCAGATAAAGAGGATTTGGGCAAACATCCATTATCAATTTATGTTTTAACTGTCCATATTCTATTGTATAAATCTCCCACACCAAGAAGCCAAGCAATGACTCTATGAGAGTTGAGGTCTTCATTTTTTTTTTGTTTGAAGTCTTCAACTTTGTACAATCTAAAAGATGAGACTATCTTGGTTTTGGATTATACTCCTCTTCCTTAGTTTCTCATTCTATAACCTTTCACTTTCACAGGCTAGGCCTATTTCAAGACATCACCTAACTGCTGTTGTTATAGGGTCTGTTCTCTGTGATGCTTGCTACCACCAACATTTTTCAAAGGCTAGTCACTTCATTTCAGGTTCATCATCCTTGTCACCTTTTTTATGATAGAATATTATCCGATATACTCTAACATTGTAACACCCTATTACTGCATTTTAACCTATCGTAGTAGGTGACCTGCGTTATTTGCTAGGTTACTGATCCTACTTTTTGTGGGCGGTTAAATGTACCTAGTTATCTTTTACATAGAGTAAATTATTTTACACTCTTGGTATATATTTTCTTTCCTGTGAGACTTCTAAATGTTTAATGCATGTTTCTGGTTTTAGGTGCTATTGTTGCAGTAGAATGTGCAAATTCAGGTAAAAGGTCAAGCTTTTACCAGGAAGTGAAGACCAATAAGCATGGAAAATTCAGTGTACACCTTCCTTTTTTGGTGGACAAATATGTCAAGCAAATTAAAGGATGTTCAGTTAAGCTGATCAGCAGCAGCAAGCCACATTGTGCTGTGGCATCAACAGCAACTTCATCTTCTTTCCAATTCCACTCAAGGAAAAAAGGGGTACATATTTTTTCTGCTGGATTTGTCACTTTCAAACCTGTTAACCAACCAAAGCGTTGCAATCAAAAGCCAAGTAGCCATAGTATCTACAACAAAGAAGTATATCTGCAGAAGTCTTTTACTCCTAATGATCCCACATTTCCTCCATCAAGTTTTACTACCATAAAACAAGGGTTGCTTCCACCTCTTCCAAGATTGCCTCCTTTGCCGGAACTCCCTCCTTTACCACCTCTTCCATTATTTCCACCTATTTTTCGTTCACCTCCAACGTCTCCACCTTCAACATTTCCTCCATTTATTCCACCACCTATACCAGTTTTAACTCCTCTTTCACCTCCAATGTCTCCACCTTCAATATTTCCTCCAATTATCCCAACACCTATACCAGGTTTAACTCCATTACCACCACCACCACCTCCTCCACCAACATTCCCAATTCCTCTCCCTCCGTTCCCATTCCATCCCATACCTGGCTTCCCTGGAGTTCCTCCTACTACCACTTCAAGAACTCTCCCTAGTCCAAACACAAATATAAAAACACCTGCAAATAGCTAGTCGTTTACATCAAACACTATGTACAACTCTCAATCATTCCCTTGGGTTCAAGGCTGAATAAAACAAAGAAAGAAAGAAGATATATTTGAAGACTTGGTGATAAAGCAATACAAAACATTAAGCTAGCATTCTAAAAGACCTTTTTCTTGTTACTTTCCCTTCATGTTTGTAGGTTTGTTGTTTAGAAAAGCATATAAGAAATATGGCAGAGTGATTGTATAATATGTAATAGTTCTTCAATAAAATCTAACTATTAACAGGTGACTGCAGTGACTAACCACTCTGCTAATCTACAGAGTTTAAGAACTAAAGATATCTGTATTCTGTAAGAATGTGAAGAATTGTGCCTACACTATTCCCCCAAAGCCCAACAGCTCCTCTGTTTCTAATTCCTTGGCCAATTCCCTGTCACGACCCGGATTTCCCACCGTCGGGACCGTGGCGCCTAACATGACACTTGCCAGGCAAGCCAATGTTAGAGGTTATTTAGCTAATTCTCTACAATTTTAGTGATTATCAGTAAGGAAGCAAAAAAAACCCGAAATAAACGTGAAGTTATATATATAACAACTTTAATTACATGCTATTTCTACCCAGAATCCGGAGTCACAGCTCATGAACATACTAAGACTTTTCTACAAATATTTGTCCAAAAGAAAGTACAACTGTTTGTGAAGTAAAGTAAAAACAGTAAGTATGGGAGTGTAGAAGGGAACGCCAGGGCTTGCGGACGCCAAGGCTTGCGGACACCAACAAGACTACCTTGGGTCTCCTAACTATGAAATCTGCAGCCAACCTCTCGATCAGCCACTGCCTGCTCCAAAATCTGCACAGGAAGTGCAGAGTGCAGTATCAGTACAACCGACCCCATGTACTGGTAAGTGCCGAGCCTAACCTCGACGAAGGAGTGACGAGGCTACAACGGGACACTCACAATAAAATCTGCATACAATGAATAATAATGGCAGAAAAGAAGGCAGAATAACGTAAAAACAGTAACTTGCAAGGAATAATATAGCACCCAACGTGTTTCATCAGTGTTCAACTATCCAATCCTTAACTGCAATTCAAAGCTACCGTAAAACTTACACAGTCAAAGAAAAGTCATAAACTTAGAGATTGTTGCGGCGCGCAACTCGATCCCACCGTACATATCATGATCCTCCCTTATTTCCTCTTAATAACATAACAATAGAATGTAAATAAAATATTGCGACGTGCAACCCGATCCCACCATACCACAATAATCACAATCACTGTTCACCATTAGTTCACCACATTCCACCCTTATTACACCTGTTGCGGCGTGCAACCTATCCCACTATATAATATCACTTTACCCTTATTCCTCCTCAATATATCACCCTTATTCCACATGTTGCGGCGTGCAACCCGATCCCACCATATTCATATCAATTACACAGGAAGTATAGAAATTTCACAATTTAACACAAGACCCTTCTCAACACTTAAACTTCAGAACATGGTAATTGAAAAGCTTGTACTCAATAATACCTTACACAAGTAATACTACTCAGCGAGACCAACCCAGAATTTCACTAAAATACCAATAAAACAACTTAAGCAAGTAATAGGAGATAATGAAACTACGGTATAGCAAATACCTTCAACAAGGAAAATAATATCTATCAAGTAACATGTAAGCATGGAAATACAAGTAGGCATGTAACAATTAAGGCAGGGAAAGAACGGGAATGAAACAGGCAAGAAAGGTAAATTTGCGGGGCATAAGTACTCGGAACCTCACATATACGCCGCTCACATGATTTTCATATAGCATTTAAGGCAAGGGTTCCTAATCCCTCAAATTAAAGTTAGGCACAATACTTACCTCGCTCCACATGCCACTCACTACTCAATTACCGTTTTCCCTCTAGATTCCACCTCCAAACCACTCGTATCTAGGCACTCAAATATTGCTAAAGTAATCAATTACAATGCATGAATTTAGATTTTTCAAACTTTCCCCCCAAAAGTCAAAACTCGACCTCGGGCGCGCTTGGTCAAAACTCGAGGTTCGGACCAAAACCCATTCACCCATTCACCCCCGAGCCCAAATATGCAATTAGTTTCAAAATAGGACCTCAATTTGAGTTCTAAATCCCAATTTTCCAAAAATCCCTAGTTATATAAAATCCTCAATTTCTACCATGGAAATCAAGATTTTAGGTTGGAAATTCATGAAATGTGATGGCAGATTGAAAGAAAGTGGGTTAGGATCACTTGCCAAAGTTTTGGGGAAGAATTGGTCTTGGAAAAATCGCCTCTAGGGTTCTTGGTTTGAAAATTTGAAGAATGGGAGAAAATTCCGTCTAAGTCACTTTTACACAGGTGCATGTCACATTTGAGACCTGAGTTTCGCAAATGCGAAAGAGACATCACAATTGTGAAGCCCTTCACACTTCTTCTGCTTTCGCAAATGCGACCTTTGAATCCTCGCAAATGCGACTAAATGATCGCATTTGCGATCACTGCCCTTCCCAGACTCCCTTCGCAAATGCGAAGGAAAACTCGCAAATGCGAAACTATTGGCCCAGCTTCTTCGCATTTGCGATGAGAAGCTCGCAAATGCGAGCCTGTCAGATGTCGCATTTGCGATTCCTAATCTCACAAATCCGTGATCAGAGGCCTGCAAAAACATCATATGCACTAGCACGGTTTTCCAAACCAATTTCACTTCGTAGCCTATCCGGAACTCACCCGAGCCCTCGGGGCTCTAAACCAAAAGTGCACACAAGTCTAAAAACATCATACGAACTTGCTCGGGCGATCAAATCGCCAAAATGACACCTAGAACTACGAATTTAACCCCAAATCAAATGAAATTTTCAAGAACACTTTGAAATTCCTATTTTCACAACCGAACGTCTGAATCACGTCAAATCAATTCCGTTTTGCACCAAATTTCAAAGACAAGTCATAATTATGATATGGACCTATACTGGGTTCCAGAACCAAAATACGGAAATGTTATTTTAAAAGTCAAGCTGTGGTCAAACACTTCAATTTCATTAAGCTTTCAACTTTTAAGTTTCAACATAGTCCGATATCTCCGGCTAGGGACTCCCGAATGCCCAAGTCCCAAATCACAATATGGACGCACCGGGACTGCCAAAACACGAATTCGGGTCCGTTTACGAAAAATGTTGGCCGAAGTCAACCCGAATGAAGTTTTATGCAATATTTCTTATTTTTACCAGTTTTTAACATTAAAGTTTTTCGGAAAGACGCCCGGGCTGCACACGCAACTCGAGAAAAGCTAAAAATTGACCTCTAATGGTTTCAGATCACAGAATTAGGTTTAAATTATAAGATGACCTATCGGGTCATCACATTCCCAGAGTCAGGTGTTTAATAGGTAAATACCCCAGTTAAAGGGTGGCCCGGTGCACAAAGCATCTCGTGTTCACGCAGGGTTCGGGGAAAGATCTCACCTCAAGAGGGTGCGTGATGGGTCCATCCCATGATTTAAGGATGATGTTTTTCTTCCTTTGACAAAGACTTCTATGTCAGCAGTCTTTTATAGATTTGGCAGCCGACGTTTTTTATTTGTTCACAATGAAGAGTTTGAAGTTCCTATCTTTTATTTGGCGTCGCTGATGACATATGCTAGAGTATTGAATCTCTATAAATAGAGAGCTCTCGAGTCATTCGTAAAACACACAACAAAGAGAGAAAGAAAGAGTGAGACATCACAGACAGGGTATAAGAAAATTGTTAAAATTTTGTTGCTTTCAGTTACTGCAGTAACTTTTTTAGCAGAATAAATTGCTTAGTTTTAGGATGAATTTCAATTTTAAATTTCTATTAGATTGTTTAAGTTAGTTGAGATATTTTAGGTTTTTTGAATTTTAAATTATGTGGATATTTTGTTCCTAACTGGCTATTTAAAGCCTTGTTAAGCTTAATAAAATTATTGAGAGACTTTTTAATTCAATACTTTAATTTTTTTTGCTGCCCCATCTTTTAACCAACAGTGGTATCAAGAGCTTCATTGATCTTACGAGATCTGTGAGTTCTTACAAGGAACCATTTTCAAATCATTTTTAACCAATATCAACTTTTAAACCCATTTTCAAACATGGAAAGCAACAATCTCTCTTTGAATGCCCCAAAAATTTTCACTCGGGAAAACTATGATTTGCTCAGTGAAAATAAAATCATATCTTAAAACCTATAATTTGTTGAATGTTGTAATGGGAGAACAATCCTTACGAGCAATCCCTGAAAATCCTATCATTGTTCGGAATCAATTACTTTCAAAAGAGATTTCAGATAAGACAAGGTCATTAAGGGTATTTTTTATGCACAAAACCATAAGAAGAAAAAGAAAGAAGAAAAGAAGAAAAAAATGAATGCACTGCAAAAGTTTGCAATTTTAGCGATGCTCAAAACAATCCTCATGGACCAACACCAGAAGCAAGAACTGAGGAGGAGCAACTTTTTAAATTGCAACAACTGAAGCAAATGAGGAGTACTGAAATTTTGTTGCTTTCAGTTACTACAATAATTTTTTTAGCAGAATAAGTTGCTTAGTTTTAGGATGAATTTCAATTTTAAATTTCTATTAGATTGTTTAAGTTAGTTGAGAAATTTTAGGTTTTTTGAATTTTAAATTATGTGGATCTTTTGTTCCTAATTGTCTATTTAAAACCTTGTTAAGCTTAATAAAATTATTGAGAGACTTTTTCAATCAATACTTTAAATCGTTTTGCTGCCCCATCTTTTAACCAACATAAATAGTATGTGAGGAAAATAGAGAGTGTGAACGATATTGTAGTGATGTAGGAATATCAAAAGAGGGTAATTTCTTTTGAGTGTTGTAGTGATTTTAGAGTATTTTACTCGGGCTTAAAAAGTATAAAATTCCTTGCTATAGTGATATCAATTGCTCCTCCCGGCCTTTGGTCTTTTCCCTTATTCAGAAGGGGTTTCCACGTAAAATTTCCGGTGCCTTTGTTTCTCTTATTATTGCAGTTGGTTACTGTATTTTAGTAATTCATATTATTACAATTGTAAATTTTCCCAAAAATTGGTATCAGAGCACATGTTCTGCTCATTCATAAGAATATTATTTACGGTCAATTTTACTTTGTTACAAAAAATGTCAGGAGTAATATATGAAGTAACTAGATTCAACGGTAAAGCTGTTTCTCCATATGACAAAGAAGGATGAAAGATCCAATCATCCAACAAGGGTTATACATTGCACTAGATGGCAAAAAGGCAAAGCCTGAAACCATAAAAGCTGAGGATTGGGCAGACATAGATAAGAATGCGGCTAGTGTAATCAGACTGCACTTGTCCGATGAAAGTACTCAATAATATCGGGGATGAAAATAGTTCATGTGATATTTGAAAAAGACTAGAAAGTCTATACATGTCCAAATCCTTAACAAACAAGTTGTTTTTGAGAAAACAATTTTATGCCATCCATATGAGTGAAGGTACAAATTTCTTGTCCCATTTAAATATGTTCAATGGATTAATAATGCAGCTGGAAAACCTCGGATAAACAATCACTGAAGTAGATAAGGCTACCATGTTTCTATACTCGTTGCCATCTTCCTATGATAATTTTACAACAACCATCTTGCATGGTAGAGATACCATCGATTTAAAGGAGGTCACATTAGCCATCCTACTCAATGATACGATGAGGAAGAAGCCCGAAAATCAGGGGCATACTCTTATCATGGAAAACATAGGAAGAAATGTTTATAGATATCAAGTAGTCTTGATAAATTCAAAGCTTGTGGAAAGTCCAAGAACTGATCAAAGGGTAGGAATTGCTACAGTTGCGGTCAATCCGATCGCTACAAAAGAGAGTGCCGTAAGAAAGATCGAGGCGAAAGTAGTGGCCAGAAGAATGATGACAACACAACTGCTGCAGTGCACAACGATGATTCAGTGGTTCTCTTCATTAACGAGGAGGAATAATGCATTCACTTAGCAAGTCAAAAGTCAGAATGGGTGGTTGACACAATAGCATCCTACCATGCCACACCGGTAAGAGAAATCTTCTGTAGGTACAAAGTAGGACACTTTGTTATGGTCAAGATGGGAAATACCAGTCACTCATTGTGGGGATTGGCGACATTTGTATCAAGACAAATGTCAGACGCACATTAGTTCTAGATGTGTGACACGTACCAGATCTGCGAATAAATCTGATTTTAGAGATTGATCTAAATCAAGATGGGTACGAGAATCACTTCGCCAATAGGAAGTGGATACCCACCAAGGGATCGATGGTGATTGCTAATGAAGTTTCTCCCTACACGTTGTACAAGACAACCGCTGAGATATGTGAATGTGGATTTCATGCAAATGTAGATGATAATCATGCAGATCTATGGCATCGAAGATTGGGCCATATGAGTGAGAAGGGACTGAAGATCCTATCCAAGAAGTCACTCATCTCATTTGCAAAAGGAACAATTATGAATTCTTGTGATTATTGTTTATTTGGAAAATAAAATAGGGTTTCGTTTCAGGCAAGTCATGGAAGAAAATCGAATATACTTGATTTAGTATATTCTGCTGTTTGTGGTCCAAATAGATGTAGAATCAATGGGAGGTAACAAATATTTTCTCATATTTATTGATGATGCTTCACACAAATTATTTTTGAGAACAAAAGACCAGGTATTTCAAGTTTTTCAAAAATTTCATGCTCTGGTGGAAAGGTAGACATGTCAAAATTGAAACGTCTCAGGAGAGACAATGGAGGAGAGTATACTTCAAATGAGTTTAAAGACTACTGCTCTGTAACGATCCGACCAATCGTTTCAAGAATTGGTATTCCATTAGGTGGTTTGAGTCCTCGATCAACTTCGTATTATGTGTTATGACTTGCGTGTGTGGTCGAGTTCGATCATTTAGACGATTCAAGATCAATTTGGAGGAACAATTATTGTTTTAGAAGCTTAAGTGAAAGGAGTTGACCTGACTTTTACTTTTGTGTAGATGACTCCGGAATGATGTTTTGGTGATTCCAATAGATTCGTATGGTGATTTTGAACTTAGGCGTGCGTCCATATTTGGATTTGGAGATCCGTGGGATAATTTGATGCATTTTGGCGAAAATTGGAAAGTTGATGTTTTGGAAGGTTGGGAGGTTTGACAGGGAGTTGACTTTGTTTATATCATGTTCATATCCCGTTTTCGGAAGTTGGAATAGGTCCATACTGTCGTTTATGACTTGTGTGCAAAATTTGAAGTCAATCGAAGTTGGTTTGGTATGAATCGACATTAGTTTTGGAATTCGGAAGTTCATAAGTTTCTTAGGCTTGAATCGATGCGCGATGCGCGATTCGTGATTCTAGTGTTGTTAGAGACAATTTTAGGCTTTGAGAAAGTTCGTCTCATGTTTTTGGACTTGTTAGTATACTTTTTTGGGGTCCCATGGGGCTCAGGTGATTTTCAGATGGGTTTGGATTGTGTCGCACTCTTATTTGATGTTTCAGCATTATTTCTTTTGGCATAAAGGGTAGAACATTGTACAAAAAAACTTTTATTTGTGATTTAATTGAACCATCAGATCCATATCGTAATTACAGAATCATAGCAACGAGAATCGTCACATTCCGAGGTCGCATGATAGAGTTATGCATATTTCCGTATCGGTAAAGATTGCTGTTTTTCTGGTGTTTGAGGGAACAAAGGCAAATTGCAGGTGTCAATTGTGATTTATAAGTCTCAAGTGTAAGTGTGATTTATAGGTCTCAAGTGTCAAATGCGATTTATAAATCTCAGGTGTCAAATGCGACTTGCATGGAGAGGTTTCTAAAAACGTGGATTTCACCATTTTTAACATAATTAGAGCTAGAGACCTCGAATTTTGGCGATTCTTGAAGGGGTTCTCAAGGGAAACATTGGGGTAAGAATTTCTAACTCTATTTTGCTTAAAATACTCGAATCTATTGTTATTTTAATCGTTTAATTAGTGGTTTGAGTTGGAAAATTGTGAAAATTCCTTAAGCGAAAATTGAGGATTTAAGGGCCGAGTTGTGATCGAAATTTAGTAATTTTGGTATGGTTGGACTCGTATCGGAATGGGTGTTCGGATATTGGGTGTTTTGTGGGTTCCGAGGTGCGAGGCCGGGGTTGACTTTCTAGTTGACTTTTCAATTTTAATTGAAAACCGAAGCTTTATTATCCAGAATTGTTTCCTATGAGTTTTAATTATGTTATGCAAATATTTTAGCTAGATTTGAGCCTTCCGGAGTCCATTTCACACGAGAAGGCCATTTTAGAGTATTGATTTAGTTTCGTAGAGGTAAGTATCTAGCCTAACGTTGTGTGAAAAAAACTACGTCGTAGGAATTGAATTGTTTGCGCTATTTGAACTACGTGAAAGACGTGTACACGACTTATGTATGGAATTTTGAACATTCTAGTCTCTTAGGTTTCTTATGCATATTAAAATGAAGTTGCTTTATCATGATATATCCTCCATTTGCTAAATTTACCCTTACATGCCTTATTTGAAATTGATTGATTCATGTTCTACCTTTTTTGCCAAATATATTCTTATATGGTTTAACTTGAGTTGTTGCCTCTTTTTATTACATGTTATATCTTCCATTGGTATTTATTGTTAGTTAAAATCGTCGTTACATGTTGCCTCTTTTTTTTTGAGTTATTCTTATTTGAAGCCATTATTATTTGTTATGTCTTTCATTGTGAGCTCGTTCATCCGTTTCTTTGTGTTCGGAAGTTATTGTGTTCATTTACTTTCCATACTCTCGTGTTATTGTTGTTTGTGTTATTGTACTCAGTGTTGTTGAGCCGAGCCGAGCCGAGCCGAGCCGAGCCGAGCCGAGGGCTATGTGTGGTTGTGGTATTCAAATTGTTTTGAGGAAATAATTGTGGCATATGGGCACATGTGGTGAAAGTCTTCATGTTGTGTTGTTATGTTTTGGTACACATGGTTTATTGAGAGAATTGTTTGGGTATTCACACATGAGTTGTCCGTGCTATTGTTATTATTGATATTTTTACATGCGTTGTCACAAGGCGGTATATATATATATATATATATATATATATATANTAAATGAATTTTAAGCTATTTTTAAATCAATCAAACTTAAATGATTCCAATTACTAAAATAACTTAAATGGAATTGAAATAAAGTGTGGAAAATCATAGCAACTGAAATACGTAAATACATCCCTGAATCTGGTGTCACAAGTGCACGAGCTACTAGAATAGTAGAGATAAAGGTCTGAATGAAAGTAAAGTTATCTGAATGAAAATACCAAAGCTAGCACAACACAATAAGGAATAGCAACACATAGACTGTTGCGGCACGCAACCCGATCCTACCGTACAACACTATACTCCCTTATTCCACCATATAAATATCAACATTAATAAGTATATATATATATATATATATATATCGTGGCGAGACAAGGTGGGAATATTATTACGCACATGAGTCGAGATAAGGCGTGCATTTACTTTATTGTTGCGCACGTGGCGAGACAAGGTGGGTTATGTCGGGGATGATTTGTGATGACTTGTGTTGGACTGGGGGCATTGTTATTGATATTATTTGTGTAGTGGTGTGCCTACGTTGTGTGAGTTATTCTTTGTACATTTTGTGGTGATTGTTCACTATGTGTCATTTGTTGTCTCTACTCTTACATGTTGACTCGAGTTGTGATAGTACAATTGCAAAAGCATACACATAATCAATCACCCATATTGTTCAGAAAAGATGAATCCTGATGTCTATTGATCATTTAAATATATCCTCGTATACTTTCCTTTTGTGTGAGAGTTGTACTATTGATATGTAAGTTGTCCGTGCGGTTATGAATGCTAGCACATGAGTTGTCCGTGAAGATATGAGATATTGACACTCCCTTAGCACGTGAGTTGTCCGTGCGAATATGAGATTTTGCACGTGAGTAGTCCGTGTGGTTACAATTTGTAATGTGGGAACAAGATGCCAAGTGATTGGGTTCGTGATTCGAGACCCGTGATTTGTGATTTTAAGGTTTGGTACCTCGGGAAATTCTTGAAATAAATCTTGTGTGAAAGAGGTTGTTCTTAGCGAGTTGTTACCTGATTTCCTTCATTTGGTTTCACCGGACTTAAATTGTGTTCAGCTTACTCTACGAAGTAGTACCTGTTTGTTTCCCTGTTGCTAATAGTTGTTTCTAGTTTCCTATTGTGAGTATTGTTTTTTACGTCTACCATGCTTAACCTAATAATGATATTATTTCCATATTAGTTTCACATTCATTCTTGTACATGTTATTATGTCCAGTATGTGTCTTGACTGTCCCTCCTCACTACTCCACCAAAGTTAGTCTTGATACTTACTCGGTACCGCCGTGGTGTACTCATGCTACGCTTTATGCACATTTTTGTGCAGATCCAGGTACCTTAGAGTTTTTGATCTTTTGCTAGCTGATTGAGCATTATTGTGGAGACTCAAGGTATACTTGTTGTCGCATTTGCATCCCTCAGAGTCACCTTCTTAAATTTTACTTTGTACTGTTTAATTCTATTCAGGAACAGTTGTATTTAGAGATTTTCTAGTAAACTATGTAGAGCTTATGACTTATACTACCGATTTTGGTATTATTGGTTTTGCATACTGATCATGCTCAACTATGTCTACTAAAAGACTAAGCGGGCGTTGCAAATATAATCCGGGTATTTTGCCCAGAGTCGAATCCCACATGGAATGAAGGTACCAAATGTTGTTGTCACAGTACTGAATTCTAAATAATCAACTTTCTCAAAAGTTAAGAATATCACTTTGTGTTGTTTCTACTACTACAACTGAACAGAAATAATAAACTAAAGATTAACTAACAATAAGGTTTAAACAATTGGAATAAAGGTCTAAGGTTATGGTTTCCCCCGTTGGAGAAATTCCTTCTTGTATACTTCCTATAGTTTTGACTTAGTTGTCTCTATCAATCATGAACACTCCAGTTATCATAAATCTCTCTCAAGTAATTATGATAATTTACTAGACGCACTCTCTCAAGTTACGCTAGCTAGATTGCATTACAGTTCACTTTAGATTGCACCCGAGGTATCGTTATCTCTAATCCAACCTCTAAACCCTCGATTATGACTCTCGCCTATACTCCGGGAGTGATGTTGTTCAAACAACTACCTAAATATGCACTCTCTCTCAAGTAGATACATAATAAATAGGCACAGCTAATTGAGGGCCCTTCAATCAACTACAACAAGAACGTAGTTGAACAAATAGAGATTAACAACCAACCAAAACTATATTAATATCACAATAAGTTCAACCTTAACGGGTTCCACCAAAACCTTAGATTAGAAAAGTTAGCTACTCATAACAATGATAAAAACTAGAAACGAATTCATGATCAAGGGTAAAATCACAAAAGAAGGAGATATGGATTGATGCCCAATTGCCTCCTTGCCTCTTGTCCTTACTTTTCTTGTTCTAAACTCTAAACCTTGATAAAACTCCTCTCTTGGGCGAATTGAACCTTTTATAGGTTGAGTGGATTGGCCTTGACTTCCCAAAAATAACCTTCAGCTTCTAATTCCCGCGTCTGGACTAGTGCGGGCGCGCTAATCACACGCTAATGCCCGCGCTAGTTGGGTTATACACAGCCTCCAAAAATCTGGACTAGCACGGGCGCGCTACAACCCACGCTAATGGGGTTCTTCACTGTCTCGTTATGCTGAACTAGCGCGGGCGCGCTAATGTCACGCTACAACCCGCGCTAATGGGGTTTCTTACTGTTTCGACAAACCTTCAGCCTTCAAGTCACCCAGAAAATACCCCATGGCCTATTCTTCTTCAATTTCGCCCGGATCACCATCATAAGTCCTCATTAGTGTGTTGTACTCCTGTGAAACACAAAAATCACCATTAGAGCCAATTTATCATCTTTTAACACACTTAAGACAGTGAATCATCATTAAGTTAGAGTATTAATTTACGCTAAACTATGCAAATTTAGCCTATTATCAACACTCCACACTTAAATCATTGCTAGTCCTTGAGCAATCCACTTCATCCTACAAGGGTTCTTTGCATCAAACACTTCCCTACGGTGTCACACCACGAATATTTTACAAGCTTTAAACCTAGCAGTGTAACATCTATGCCTCAAGCGGCGACTCTCAAATGCCATGCCATACTCCTACTTCCTCGAGATACTCTACAAGGAGGTCAAGACTTACCTCTTTTTCATAAATCACGTGCCCTCACATCACACAATTGAGAGTAGTTTCACAAAAGATAATATTAAGAACAACAAGAACTTTAAATTGAAAGAATTCACTCACTCTCAAAAAGACCATTCATATGCCACACAGATACGCCATAGGATTGCCCGTAATGTAATACTCTACAAATTGAGTTTATTCAGCCTAAGATCAATATGTCTTTATTTGGTTGTAATGTAGGCTAAGGGACATGTAAGACACATTTGTGTATAGTGACTAACCTCCCTAAGTACTTTTAATACAATTACATTATTATTCAGCCCATTTTCATGCTTGGCCAGAACTTTCACCATGCTTTGCTTCATCATTACCCCACTATTCTTTAGGTGCAACTTTCTTTTTCATGCCACTAATTATCAAGGACTACATGTATTTATTGTCCTCTTTCTTTCTTTTGTTTTTCTCTAAGTGGCCTTCACTTTTTGCATTTTATTTCTTTTTCTTTCTCTTTCACACTTTTGCACCTTTCATTCTATTTCCTTGATTTTCCTTACAGACCAAACCACCACCCCACACTCTGACTTTTACATATCAGCTAACAATTCAAGTGCTCATGAGAGGTACAGGGTTCAAACAGACAGGCTATTCAAACAATTGGTTATGGTTCATAATGTGGTTACCAAAGAAACATGCTTATAAGCTCAAAGGGGTTGACTATGGTCAATTACATTCAGGTGGGTACATATTTGTGTCTGGCTTAACAAAGAAATGCCTATATCCCTTCTAAGACTAAACAAACTTCTATTTCGATTTGTACACACGCGGGAAAAGTTCTAGGTACCAAATGCAGACATAGAATAAGATGCAAAATACCTCACACACACATGGCACATAATTCAATCCAAATTGGTTCATCAAAACACTCCATTGAGCATTCAAGTTAGTTACAACATGCACCATTAAGGCATTCTACAAGAGTCGACAATTGAGCCTAAGCGTCACACTCTAGGATTCATGGTGTTTGGGTGTAACACACTAAGGGTTGCATTTAATCATTCAGCACCTTGCCCAAAGGATTCCTAACTAAAAATAAAAGAAGAAGCTAGCTATACCCGGTTCAAGATAAACCCTTGAAAAGAACCGCGGTCAAAAGAAAAACCAAGGGGGAGTTACTACACTACCTAAAAAGAAAAAGAAAAAAAATCTTTTTGGTATTTTTTTTGGACTAACTTCCCTCAAGAAAACTGCCTAAGAAGTCCGTCATCAGGAAGAGTCCACTAAATTTTGTTTTTTTTCTTTTCCGATCGACTTGGACCCTCAAGAACTCCGCCGAAGGGATCCGTCGTCGGGATAAGACGACTTGCTTGACTATACCTTAAAAAAAACTAAAATAACTACAAAAAGGAAACATAAAACAAAACTACAATTCTACCAAGTTTAAACAAAACTAAGGCAAACAATTCATAACTGTACAACATACAATAAAACAGGGAATCCATCCCCCACCCCACACTTAAAATGAGGACATGTCCTCATGGCCAATTAAAATGCAAAGGAAGGTAAGGGGACTTCCCTGATAGCTTAATCCTGGTCGGAGACAGAGCCTGAGTCCACGTTGCACGCACGACCCAGGGCGCGGAGCCAACCCATGATTCTCTTCTCAGATTTCTTCTGATGGGTGGCCATTTCATCAACACGGGTTCCCAGGTCAGTCACTGAGGTCCTCAGCCCAGCCACATCTTTCTCTAGGCGGTCTAACCGCTATCCCTGACTGGCCCCAGACGGGCCTCCAACATCTGCAGCCTGCGCCTGAGCGGGCTGCTCCCCCTCCACGTGCTCAGTATCGTCCTCACCATGATGTGGATCCTCCTCCGCCTCATCATCCTCAGAGTCCTGCCCTATCAAATCCTCAGACGCCACCACCACATCCTTGACCGTAGTGACTCTATCAGTTGTAAAGGGGTGCACCACAGGCACCCAACCATCTATAGCAAAGTCACCGGACACACCAGCCAGCCTGCACAAACGAGTGACGAGCGAATGGTAGAATAATACATACCATTGGACTTTCATGCGTGTAAACATCTCGTCATGAATCACCTTGGCCACATCGAATGGTGCATTAACCATGAAGCACCAAATCAAACACCCTCGAGGGATGTTCACCTCTGAAAGGTTCTTGGAAGGCAGGAGGCGGCTGTTGATCAAGTACAACCAGCATTTGGCCTCAAACTTGGGGGCCGAGGAGTGGAATTTGTTTCCATATTTATACCACTTCAATGTGACTCCCGGTTGACAGATGGTCCCAGTGAACTTGTCCCAGGGAGTCTTCTTTCCACTAAAAAGCTGGTAAGCATCCACATATCCCTCAGCTGGTGGAGGTAGCATGTACATTGTCCGGATATTCTCTATGGAAGCATTGACTGGCCTTTTCCGCACTGTTACCACATAGTTCTCATGTTCTGGAGCATTGGCATAAAACTCCCGGACAAGCATGGCATTTGCCTCATCAGGCTCCTCAAAGAACACATCCAGGCGTCGCCGCATTAGCACCTTAGGCATATTAGGATAGTTTATCCTGAGTGCGTTAATATCCATGGCTTGCTCAGGGACGACCGTTTTATTCTCCTTTTCATTTGAACCGGTCTTGGGCCTTTGCGGAGACGAACTTTTGGCTATTGAAGGGCCTGGAGTCAATTATTTTGCGAGGCCGTCCCCCGGTGGAAGCTCTTGCCGGGCGGCTGGAGGAGGCTCCGGTGGCTTGGCACTTTCGTGGAGGCATAGTACTTGCAATTAGCCCAATGTTAGCTCAGTGCAATCGGGTGACCCAACCTTGGTTACTCAGACTTCGCCATAAAATTGGTCACAATACTTCCTCCAATGCGGCATTTTTACAAACATGTGGTGGTCCATGAGCAAGTTTAACTCCAAGAATTCAATATGGGACATGAAGCACCACCACAATAACCCAAACATACTCCCACCACCCCCACAAACCATATGTTAATACTTCTCAGCACAAAACAACTACTACCATGTATGACTATCCACTAATAAAACTACAATTTGGTACACAAAGTAAAAGAAAATAAAGCTACAAAAAGAAATAAAAAGAAAATTAATGGGAGAAATACATACTGGTAGAGTTGAAGGAGGGGAATAGAGTAATGGGTGTTGAGGAATACTTGGAGAGGGAAGAGCTTCGTGGGTGGGGAAGAGGGGATCTGCGTATGTTTGTGCTTGCTTGGTTGAAGGGGGAAAGGTGAAGAAGAGAAGAAGAAGAAGGGAGGGATTTTAAGGGGAGAAATGTTTTAATGGGAGAGGGAAAGTGGGGGAAGTGAGAGGGGTGGGATGGTTGGGTAGGGTAAAAATTTAATTGGGTTAGTTGGGGGGGGGGGGAATAAAAAAAAGAAAATAACAAAATAAAATAAAAAACGAAAAACTTACCTGTTGTCGAGACGGACTAGCGCGGCCTTAGCGTGGGCGCACTAGTCTCAGGGTTCCAGGGACAGTGAGAAACCTCACTAGCGCGGGCTCTAGCGCTGGCTTAGCGCGACCGCGCTAGTGGGATTTACCTAGGACAGTAAGAAACTGGACTAGCGCGACCTCTAACGCGTGCTTAGTGCGGGCGTGCTAGTCCAGTCATCCTTAGACTTATTCTTTTAGTGTCTTCTTTCTTTGGGGTCTTGTGCACACCCCTTTTCTCGCACACCTGCATATCTTAGTACCTACACTATAAACACTATAACTATTGGGTTGCCTCCCAACCAACGCTTGATTTAACAACGCGGCACGATGAGTACAACAATCAATGGGTTGCCTCCCACGAAGCGCCTGATTTAACGTCGCGGCACGACGCAAAATGAGCGCAATTAAGGCTCGCTCAACCTCTGAGGTTCAAAAAGATTCACCACAGACAGCTCACTGGTTTCATTCATCCCCACATACATTTTTAATCTTTGTCCATTGACCTTGAAGGCGTTAGAACCATCTTCATCAGCAATTTCCACAGCACCAGAAGGAAACACTTCGACCAATTTGAATGATCCAGACCATCGGGACTTGAGCTTACCCGGAAACAATCTCAATCTGGAATTGTAGAGCAATACTTTGTCTCCGGGTTTGAAATTTCGGTCCACAATGTTTTTGTCGTGTAACATCTTCATTCTCTCTTTATATAGCCTTGTGCTCTCAAATGCTTGATATCTGAACTCTACCAACTCATGCAGCTCTGTGACTCGATTTTCTCCTGCAACATCGAGATCCATGTTCAACTGCTTTAATGCCCACCACGCTCGATGTTCTAGCTCCACATGCAGGTGACAGGCCTTACCAAATACCAACTTGTACGGAGACATACCAATTTGTGTTTTAAATGCAGTCATATAGGCCCAGAGTGCGTCATCAAGCTTTTTTGCCTAGTCAGTTCTTGTGGCGTTTACTGTTTTGGTCAGCACACTCTTGATTTCACGGTTTGATACTTCAACCTGCCCGCTCGTCTGAGGGTGATAAGGGGTTTCCACCTTGTGGCGCACATCATACTTGGCTAGTAGCTTCTCGAAGACACGATTGCAAAAGTGAGTGCCTCCGTCACTAATAATGGCCCTTGGGATCCCAAACCGAGTGAATATATTTATCTTCAAGAACCCCACCACCACTCTTGTATCATTGGTGGGGAACGTTGCAGCTTCTACCCATTTGGACATGTAGTCTACAATAACAAGTATGTACTTATTTCCATAGGAGCTGACAAAGGGCCCCATGAAGTCAATCCCCCATACATCAAACACCTCCACTTCTTGTATTGGGTTCATGGGCATCTCATGATGACGGGATATGTTCCCCGTCCTTTGACATTCGTTACATCCCTTCACCCATTGGTGAGCATCTTTGAACACAGTTGGCTAGTAGAACCCAACCTCTAACACCTTAGCTGCTGTCCAAACTCCTCCAAAATGTCCTCCATATGGTGATGCGTGACAAGCTTGCAAAACAAAAAATTGCTCTATCTCGGGGACACACCTCCGGATCATGTTATCAATGCAAATTTTAAACAAATGAGGTTCATCCCAATAGTAATTGCGGAAATCACGATAAAAGCTTTTCTTTTGGACAGAATAGAGTTCGTAAGGTTCAATACCACTTGCCAGGTGTTTGCAATGTCTGCATACCATGGCACATCCTCTACGCTCGTGGCGAGTAGCTGCTCATCTGGAAAGGTTTCCAGAATATCCTCAGATTCAATTGCATTCTCAGCACCTACAAGACGTGACAGGTGGTCAGCGACTTGGTTCTCCGTGCCCTTGCGGTCACTAATCTCCAAGTCAAATTCTTGAAGAAGCATCACCCAACGAATTAGGCGCGGCTTAGACTCTTTCTTCTCAACCAAGTATCTGATGGCTGCGTGATCAGTGTACACAATCACCATCGACCCGATCAAGTAAGACCTGAACTTTTCAAAGGCGAACACTACTGCCAACATCTACTTTTCGGTCACCGTGTAGTTTAGTTGAGCTCTACTCAAAGTCCTACTTGCGTAGTAAATTGGGTGCATTATTTTATTTTTGCCCTGACCCAACACGGCTCCCACTGCGTAGTCACTGGCATCGCACATGAGTTCAAACAGTTTCTCCCAGTCGGGTGCAACGATAATTGTTGCCGTGACTAACCGCTTTTTAAGCTCCTCAAATCCACCCTGCAATTATCAAAAAACACAAAAGGGGTTATCTTTTTCAAGAAACTTACAAAGGGGGTTGGCGATCTTGGAGAAGTCTTTGATGAATCGCCGGTAGAACCCGGCATGCCCAAGGAAGCTACGTATAACTTTGACTGATGTGGGAGGTTAGATTTTCAATCACATCTACTTTTGCTTGGTCCACCTCAATTCCTTTACTCGACACCAAGTTCCGCAAGACGATCCCTTCCTGTACCATGAAATGACACTTCTCCCAGTTAAGCACAAGGTTTGTCTTGATGCACCTCTTGAGTACACGGGTCAGATTTGCTAAGCACTCATCGAATGAATTTCCCACTACTGAGAAATCATCCATGAATACCTCCATGATATCTTCCACCATGTCTGTGAATATGGCCATCATGCACCGTTGAAATGTGGCAGGTGCATTGCATAGGCCGAATGGCATCCTCCTGAAGGCAAACACCCCATAGGGGCATGTGAATGAGGTCTTTTCCCTGTCTTTCGGGGCAATTGAAATCTGGTTGTACCCCGAGTACCTGTCCAGGAATCAAAAGTGAGACCTCTCTGCCAGCCTGTCGAGCATCTGATCAATGAAGGGAAGTGTGAAGTGGTCTTTTCGGGTGGCAATGTTCAGCTTTCTGTAATCCATGCATATTCTCCAGCCCGTTACGGTTCTTGTAGATATCAACTCATTTTTGTCATTCTTTACAACCGTCATGCCACCCTTTTTCGGAACACATTGCACTAGGCTAACCCAGCTGCTATCAGAGATTGGGAAAATTATTCCCGCATCTAACCACTTGATGATTTTTTTCTTCACCACTTCCTTCATGTTTGGATTCAAGCGCCTTTGGTGTTCCCTGGAAGGTCTGTGTCCCTCTTCCAAGAGAATCTTGTGCATGCAATACGCTGGGCTGATCCCTTTGATATCAGCCATGGTCCATCCAATGGCAGTCTTCCACTCAGAGATTACCTGTAACAACTGATTTGCCTTCACATATAACAAACTTGATGAGATAATAACAGGTAGCATAGAATTAGGGCCTAGAAATGCGTACCTGAGATGGGCTGGCAATGGTTTCAACTCTAGTTTGGGTGGTTCTTCCACAGAGGGCTTGGTTGGAGGGCTCTATCTTTTCTCTAAGTGAAATGGTTCAAACTCGAGAGCCCTCGGCCAAAACCCTTAACCTTCAAGTGCTAACACCCACTATGCTAATTCCTCCCCATTTACCTCATTTAAATTCATTAAACATGCATCAAGGGGGTCCTCAATAGTTAAGTACGCATCATCTTCCTCCACTATCACATCCACAACATTAATTAGAGAACAATTGGCGAACTCACTCGGTCGCCTCATGGATTTCTGCACATTGAATGTGATTTCTTCATCATTAAGCCTCATCTTGAGCTCCCTAGTCTCACAATCAATGAGGGCTCTGCTTGTGGCCAAAAATGGCCTTCCCAAGATTATGGGAATCTCCTCATCCATTCAATAGTCTAGTATCACAAAATCAGCAGGGAACACAAACTTCCCCACTTGCACCAAAACATCATCCAGAATACCCGACAGTCTCTTCACCGTCCTATCAGCTAGCTGCAACAACATGGAAGTTGGTCTGGCTCTACCAATCCCCAGTCTCTTATAAATGGCCAGGGGAATTAGATTAATGCTGGCCCCTAAATCACACAGTGCTTTGGCAAAAGCAAAATTGCTAATGGTGTAGGGAATTGTAAAACTCCCTAGATCAGACAACTTTTCTGCAATTGGTCGTGTTACCACATCACTGCAAGTCTGAGTCAAAGTCACAGTCGTCAAGTCTTGGAAATCAAAATTCTGGGACATCAAGTCCTTCATCATCTTCGCATACCCAAGCATATATTTCAGAGCATCAATAAGAGGAATGTTTACATGTATCTGCTTCAGCATATCCAAGAACTTTTTGTACTGCTCATCCTTTTGGTATTTTGCCAACCTTTGAGGGAATGGTGCTGTTGGTCTCTTCTTCCCAGTGATTTGGGATTTTTCTTTCTCAACTACCAACTCAACTACTGGCTCTGGGGTTATCTCCACTTCGTTTTCAGCCTCACTCTGCCCACTAGGTTCTCCTTCAGAAGTTTGCACTGTTACCTTGGTCAAGTTTGTGGAATCATCAATTTTGATTGGCACTGGTACTAGTGTCTCTGCCTGCCTGCTTTCACGGGCCAACTCTTGTTCCAATTCTAAGTCCCTGCCATTGCGGAGACTCACTGCCATCATCTGCTTCGGGCCCTGGTCTTTAGGATTCACCTGAGTGGCTGCAGGTAAAGTCCCGAGAGGACGATTGTTCACTGACATAGATATCTGGCCCAACTGCACTTCAATATTTTTAATAGCTGCGTCATGTGCATCTACTCTCTTACACATTTTGGCAGTCGACCCAATCACCTGTTGCATCATCGCTTCAAGCCTGGAAAACCCATCTTCTTGCCTCCCCCCATGTTGTTGCTGAGGAGGGTGGTACACTTGCTGCTGATTTTGATTGTTATAACCTTGTGGCCTTTGATAAGGTTCCACATTACCATGAGGTCTCATGACACCCATGTTTCCATTGTTCTGCTGCTGATGAGGTGGTCTATACGGTTGAACTTGCTGACCCCAGTTCTGTCCTCCCTGTCTCTGGACTCCATAGTTTGACACATAATTCATGTTTTCTGGGTAAGGAGTGTGATCACAATCTGCATTCCACTGATTACCAATTGGTTGACTAATGCAAGATGTGCATAAGCCCCCATTGGTAGTATCCACAATATGAACTTGCTGCTTTATCCCCGACTCCTCTACCTTTTTTGTAAGAATACTCATTTGTGTCATCAAAGTAGCCATGTTCTCAGCCATAGTGTTGGATGGATCTAATGGCACTGAGTGAACAATTGGGGTAATAGGCGCACCCCTGGTTGTCCATCCTGAATTTTGTGCCATTGTATCAAGAAAAATACTCTCTCCATGTCTTGCTAAGGAATGCTCCACCAGTTGAAGCATCAACGTTGGATTTTACACCATCAGTTAGACCCATATAGAATCATTGCCCCAACATTTGCTCAGGAATACCATGGTGAGGATAGATAACCAGCATCCCTTTAAACCGTTCCCATGTCTCCTGTAGTGTCTCCATGGGCTTCTGCCTGAAGCTTATGATCTCATCAATCTGCTGTGCTGTCTTGTTTGGTGGATGGAATTTATTTAGAAATTGCTTGACCAACTCCTCCCATGTTGCAATAGAGTTGATAGGGAGGGAGTTGAGCAAAGTCTGGGCAACTCCTGTCACCGAGAACGGAAACAATAACAGTCTTAATGCCTCATGGGTAACATTCGGCTGCCTCTAGGTCTTGCAGATAGACAGAAAGTTCTTTAAATGCTGCTGGGGATCCTCAACGTATGACCCTGAAAATAACCCCTTATTATGCAACAAGTGCAACATATTGATTGTAATCTGGAAGGACTCTGCTTCAATCTGAGGGACCAAAATCGCGGTTGCCAAGTTGTCAGCTGTGGGTTGTGCCCAGTCATATAATGACGCCTCAGGTACAATGGGTACTTCATGCACTGCAATTCGTGTAGCTGGGTCGACCACACCATCCCCAACATTAATGTTGTTTCTGTCGTTCAACTCTGCCATGTCTGGTTCAATGTGTTCAATGTGTGGTTGTTGTTTTCTTCTCCGATTGGCCCTATTCAAGGCCTTGAAAACTTTATCGAGGTCTGGCAATGCTTCAAATACGTCACCAGTTCTCGAAGAGTTTCTAGGCATGCACATGTACCACCGGTTTAACTAACGTTAGAAATTCAATATATGTATGAAATCAAAGAAAATTGACTATACTTAGGAATTTTCGTATTTTCCTTCAACTATACTATAATACCGTTAACTCCCCGGAAACGGCGCCAAAATTTGATCACACTCAATTATGTCTACTAAAAGACTAAGTGGGCGTTGCAAGTATAATCCGGGTATTTTGCCCAGAGTCGAATCCCACAAGGAATTAACGTACCAAATGTTGTTGTCAAAGTACTGAATTCTTAGTAATCAACTTTCTCAAAATTTATGAATATCACTTTGTGTTGTTTCTACTAATACAGCTGAACAGAAATAATAAACTAAAGATTAACTAACAATAAGGTTTAAACAATTGGAATAAAGGTCTAAGGTTATGGTTTCCCCCGTTGGTGAAATTCCTTCTTGTATACTTTCTATAGTTTTGACTTAGTTGTCTCTATCAATCATGAACACTCCAGTTATCATAAATCTCTCTCAAGTAATTATGATAATTTACTAGACGCACTCTCTCAAGTTAGCTAGCTAGATTGCATTACAATTCACTTTAGATTGCACCCGAGGTATCGTTATCTCTAATCCAACCTTTAAACCCTCGATTATGACTCTCGCCTATACTCCGGGAGTGATGTTGTTCAAACAACTACCTAAATATGCACTCTCTCTCAAGTAGATACATAATAAATAGGCACAGCTAATTGAGGGCCCTTCAATCAACTACAACAATAATGTAGTTGAACAAATAGAGATTAACAACCAACCAAAACTATATTAATATCACAATAAGTTCATCCTCAACGGGTTCCACCAAAACCTTAGATTAGAAACGTTAGCTACTCATAACAATGATAAAAACTACAAACAAATTCATGATCAAGGATAAAATCACAAAAGAAGGAGATATGGATTGATTCCCAATTGCCTCCTTGCCTCTTGCCCTTACTTTTCTTGTTCTAAACTCTAAACCTTGATAAAACTCTTCTCTTGGGCGAATTGAACCTTTTATAGGTTGAGTGGATTGACCTTGACTTCCCAAAAATACCCTTCAGTTTCTAATTCCCGCGTCTGGACTAGCGCGGGCGCATTAATCACGCGCTAATGCTCGCGCTAGTTGGGTTATACACTGCCTCCGGAAATCTGGACTAGCGCGGGCGTGCTACAACCCGCGCTAATGGGGTTCTTCACTGCCTCGTTATGCTGAACTAGCGCGGGCGCGCTAATGTCACGCTACAACCCGCGCTAATGGGGTTTCTTACTGTTTCGACGAACCTTCAGCCTTCAAGTCACCCAGAAAATACCCCATGGCCTATTCTTCCTCAATTTCGCCCGTATCACCATCATAAGTCCTCATTAGTGTGTTGTACTCCTGTGAAACACAAAAAATACCATTAGAGCCTATTTATCATCTTTTAACACACTTAAGACAGTGAAGCTTTATGTCTTGAGGATCGGTACGGATGAGTCTGTACATATCTTCGAGAGGCTACGAAACTATTAGGAAAAGTATTCACTCCTTGCATTTCTATTTTGCGAGTTTATTAATCCCGGAGTTTGAGCCTTTGTCATTTTATTCTCCCGGGGATAGTGAGGACACGGGTTGGAGTTACTCATGACGCTGACCTTAGAGTCGGTGCTTCTAGGGGCAGAGGCAGAGGCAGAGGTCGAGGAGGAGCACGTACTACAACTAGAGCAGCTGTCAGAGCGACAATTGAGGATCCGCCAGTAGCTCCGGTTGGGGGACATGCACCAGAGGCGCCTGTTGCTACCCCTAAACTTCTGGATACTTTAGCGCAGTTTCTCAGCATGTTTGGTACATAAATTCAAGTGGAATTGATCTCTGTTGCACCAACTACTTCTCATATTGGGGGAGCAGCTTAGACTCCCACAACCGACGCTCTAGAGCAGCGGGCTCACATTGGTCAGGTTCTGGGTGTGGTGCCGGTACAACCTGTTATTCCAGTTCAGCCTGAGGTCAGGCCAGGGGAAACATAGGAGGATTAACTTAGATTTTCGAGGTTCAAGAAGTATCACCCTCCTGCTTTCAGTAGTTTGGCTTCAGAGGATGCCCATGATTTTTTAGGAGGAGTGCCATCGTATTCTTCTCACTATGAGTATTAAGGAGACGAATGGGGTTGCTTTTATTATGTTCCAGCTTAAGGGAGCGGCATATCAGTGGTGGCGATCGTATGAGTTGGGTAGTCCGACCGTTGCAACTTCACTTTCATAGACTCAGTTTTCAAAGATGTTCTTGAGAGAGTTTGTTCCCAGAATCTTCGGGAGACATGACATGCAAAATTTGAGCAGCTGTGCCAGGGTACTATGTCTGTGTCAGAGAATGATGTTAGATTTAATGATTTGTCCAAGCATGCACCTGCTTTGATTTGTAAAGTTAGAGAGCGAGTCCGCAGAGGCTTAGTTATAATATTCGATTCAGCATGGCTTGGGAATATGAGTTGGATGTTCCATTTCAATAGGTGGTAAAGATCACTCGCCGATTAGAGGGCATGTAGGATCAGGAGAGAGAGGACATGCGGGGTTAAGAGAGAGAGGTCAGAGAGGGTAAGAGGTCTCGTAAACTGGGGGCATCTACTGGTCCCTATCATGGAGGCAAGGCACGCCATGGTAGAGGTTTTGTGGGTCAGCCAGTTCAGTTTGCACTTCAGGCCTGCACGGTGTTTGATATGCCTATGGTTCTTAGAGTACCTGTACCAGACAACTTACACAGCCACGTCAGTAGAGAGGTTGCTTTGAGTGTAGAGATACTAGCCACATGGTGAGAGATTCTCCAAGACTTCAGACAAATGTGTCATAACAGTACTCAGGCTATGAGTTCCGTTCCAGTTGCTACTCCACCTACACAACCAACTAGGGGTAGATGATAGGCGGTTAGAGGGTGCCCTAGAGGGGGAGGCTCAACCCCTTGAAATAATTTCCAGGGCGTGGCTGAGGCTGCTACATCAGACGGTGTCGTACAAGTATGATTTCGATTTATTATAGAGGAGCGCTATTCTTATTTTGATTCGGTTTCTCTTATCTAGGTTCTACCTCCTATCATGCTTCACATTTGTTGAGTTTCATGATTTTATACTTCGCTTACGTGTTTATCCCTGTTGGGAGATTCTATGGTGTTAGCCCGTGTCTATCGTTTTGTTTTTTCCCACTATTTAGAGCTATGCGGCTAGAAGTGACTTTCTATTATTCATTACGGTAGGTTTTGATGTGTTCTAGATGGCTTGGTTATAATTTTTGATTTAGAAACCTTATCGGTATGGGGGTTCATTATGTGTTGTGATTTTTTTAGCAGATTTAAAAAAATGGGAAGTTTCAGTTGGCATGATATTTGTACTACTTGTGATTTAGAGATGAGGATGGGATCCTCGCATTTTCATGTGGTTCTATATGTTTGAACCGGGCTACGTGCCGCAATGAAAGTTATATCAGGGTGAGATACTTGTGATTGATTCATGTGTTTTCATTCTCCCTTTTGAAATTGATTCGTAGTATGGTACTAATAGGGAGTTGTGCCTGTCGGGCTTGTTTGATAGTATTCTCATGTGTTTCTCTTTGCATAATTAGTCATATTCGCGTTGTGCTTATTGGATTTTAGCTTATGAAATGTGTGCCCATGTGGCGTTAAATGTGACTGGATGAATTAAGTGAATAGTTATAAGGTCTTCATGTTTCTTACATCATTGTCAGTATTGTGAAGGTTTGAAATGAGGCTTAAACTAAGATGAGGTTAATTGCCGGTGATGTAGTTTGATTATGGGCAGCTATTGTTGCTAGAGTTATTGTGACGGGCATATGTGTGATGTATTATGTTGTGTGGTTGTACCGTGTGGGTGTAGGCACGAGTTGTTACAGCTAGTTGGGGATGATATCGTGTGTTAATGTGGGAAACGATTCTTTTGGAAATGATCAGATGGTGAGAAATTTGATTCTAAGGTTTATCAGTGTGGATGGGAGAAATAATCTTCAATTGAGATGGTTTTGTCGGGCTTATGTCGATTAGGGTAACATGGGATCACTCGCGAGTAATGTATGGTGAGTACATTCAACGATTTGATGACCTCAGAACGGTTCTTGGCACGTTTGAGGACGAACGTATGTTTAAGAGGGGGAGAATGTAACGACCCGACCGGTCATTTTGAGAATTAGCATTCATTTTGGTGGTTTAAGGCCCCGATCAACTTCGTATTATGTGTTATGACTTGTGTGTGTGGTCGAGTTCAGTTTTTCGGATGATTCAGGATCAATTTGGAGGAACAATTCTTGTTTTAAAGCTTAAGTGAAAGGAGTTGACCAAAGTTTGACTTTTGTGTAGACAACTCCATAATTATGGTTTTGTGATTCCAATAGCTTCCTATGGTGATTTTGGATTTAGGTGTGCGTCCAGATCTGGATTTGGAGGTCCGTAGGATAATTCGATGCATGTTGGCTAAAATTGGAAAGTTGAAGTTTTGGAAGGTTGGGAGGTTTTCCAGGGAGTTGATTTTGTTGATATCGGGGTTGGATCTCGGTTCCGAAAGTTAGAATAGGTTCGTACTATCATTTATGACTTGTGTGCAAAATTTGAAGTCAATCGGAGTTTGTTTGGTATGAATCATCATTAGTTTGGGAATTCAGAAGTTTATAAGTTTCTTAGACTTGAATCGATTCACGATTCGTGATTCTACTGTTGTTAGAGATAATTTGTGGCTTCGAGCAAGTTCGTCTCATGTTTGAGACTTGTTAGTATACCTGGTTGGGGTCCCATGGGGCTCGGGTGATTTTCGGATGGGTTTGGATTGTGTCGCGCTCTTATTTGATGTTTTAACGTCGTTTCTTTTGGCATAAAGGGTAGAAAATTGTTCAAACAAACTTTGATTTGTGATTTAATGGAACCATCATATCCGTATCGTAATTACAGAACCATAGCAACAAGAGTCGTCGCATTTCGAGGCCGTATGAGAGAGTTATGCCCATTTTTGTGTCGGGAAAGATTGTTGTTTTTCTGGTGTTTGAGGGAACAAAGGAAAATCGCAAGTGTCAAATGCAATTTATAAGTCTCAGGTGTCAAATGCGATTTATAAGTCACATGTGTTGAATGTGATTTATAAGTCACAGGTGTCAAATGCGATTTATAAATCTCAGGAGCCAAATGCGATTTATAAGTCTTAGGTGTCAATGCGATTTATAAATCTTAGGCGTCAAATGCGACTTGCCTGGAGAGGTTTCTGAAAATGGGGGTTTCATCATTTTTAACATAATTATATCTAAAGACCTCAGATTTGGGCGATTCTTGAAGGGATTCTCAAGGGAAACATTGCGGTAAGAATTCCTAACTCGATTTTGGTTAAATACTCGAATCTATTGTTGTTTTTATCGTTTAATTAGTGGTTTGAGTTGAAAAATTGTGAAAATTCCTTAGGCAAAAATTGAGAATTTGAGGGCCGAGTTGTGATCAGAATTTAGTAATTTTGTATGGTTCGACTCGTATCGGAATGGGTGTTCGAATTTTGTGAATTTTTGTGGGGTTCCAAGGTGCGGGGCCGGGGTTGACTTTTTAGTTTTATTTTAAAACCAAAGCTTTATTACCAGAATTGTTTCCTATGAGTTATTTTTGCTAGATTTGAGCCGTTCGGAGGTCGTTTCACACGAGAAGGCCATTTTAGAGTATCGATTTAGCTTTGTCGAGGTAAGTATCTTGCCTAATGTTGTGTGGGGAAAACTACCCAGTAGGAATTCTGTTATTTGCGCTATTTGAACTACGTGAAAGACGTGGAAATTTGACCATTTTAGACTCTTAGGTTTCTTATGCATATTAAAATGAAGTTGCTTTATCATGTTATATCCCCCATTTGCTAAATTTTCCCTTACATGCCTTATTTGAAGTTGATTGATTCATGTTCTACCTTTTTTGCTAAATATATTCTTATATGCTTTAACGAGAGTTGTTGCTTCTTTTATTACATGTCATCTCTTCCATTGTGATTTATCGTTACTTGAAATCGTCGTTGCATGTTTCCTCTCTTATTTTTGAGTTATTCTTATATGTATCCATTAATTAATTGTTATGTCATTCGTTGTGAGCTATGCGTGGTTGTGGTATTCAAATTATTTTGAGGAAAAATTTGTGGCATATGGGCACATGTGGTGAAAGTCTTCATATTGTGTTGTTATGTTTTGGCATACATGATTTATTGAGAGAATTGTCGGGGTATTCGCACATGAAATGTCCGTGCTATTGTTATTATTGATATTTGCGCATGCGGCGTGACAAGGCAGGATATATATATATATATATATATATATATATATATATATATGTGTGTGTGTGTGTGTGTGTGTGTGTGTGAGAGTTGCGCATATGGAGAGACAAGGTGTATTATTATGCACGTGCATCGAGACAAGGCGGACATTTAATTTATTGTTGCGCACGTGGCGAAACAAAGTGATTTGTGATTTTAAGGTTTGGTGCCTCGGAGAAATTATTGAATAAATCTTGTGTGAAAGCGGTTGTTCTTATTGAGTTGTTACCTGCTTTCCTTCATTTGGTTTCACCGGACTTATATTGTGTTCAGTTTACTCTAACGGTGTAGTACTTGTTCATTTACCTGTTGCTAATAGTTATTTCTAGTTTCCTATTGTGAGTATTGTTTTGTTACTTCTACCACGCTTAACCTTATAATGATATTATTTCCATGTAGGTTTCACATTCATACTTGTACATGTTATTAAGTCCAATGTGTCTTGACTGTATCTCGTCACTACTCTACCAAGGTTAGTCTTGATACTTACTGGGTACCGTCGTTGTGTACTCATGCTACGCTTTCTGCACATTTGTGATGACCCAAAAGGTCATCTTATGTAATTTAAGCCTTATCTGTGTTCTGAGGCTCCGAGAGCCTCCGTTAGTCTCACTTTGTTATGCGTGCGAAGCCCGGGCGTGTAGCCGGGAAGCTATTATGTGAAAAGTTGATGAAAAATGAGTTTTGGATAATTAATGAATGAATATAGTTGACTTTGGTCAACATATCTGGTAAACAGACCCGGACCCGTGATTTGACGGACCCGGAGGGTCCGTAGGAAAATATGGGACTTGGGCATATGCTCGGAATCGAATTCCGAGGTCCCAAGCCCGAGAAATGAATTTTTAAAAGAAATTGTTTTCTGAAAATAATAAAGGAATAAGAAAGTGAATAATTATGTGAAAACAGTGTTACCGGGCCCGTATTATGGTTCCGGAGCCCGGAACAGGTTTATTATATATTACTTGTCTTATTTGTAAAATTTGGTGAAAAACGGGCATGAATTGAGTGGTTTCGGATCAAAATGGGGTTTTGAAGTTTTAAAGAATTTGAAATGTGGCTTGGAAAGCGATGTGATGTTCCCGAGGTCCGAGAGAGATTCCGAGACCGGAAATAGTTCCGTGGTGTCAATTATAACTTATCTGCAATGTTTGATGCCATTCCGAGCAGTTTAGGCAGGTTCGACGTATTTGAAATGAATTCTTGAATTTTAAGTTCCTAAGTGTTGATTAAATAAGTTTTGGGGTTTGATTCGAGTTTCGCTGTTGTTTTTCGTGTTCCGAAAGTTCGAGTGAGCCCGCTTAGTGATTTAGGACTTGTTGGTATATTTGGACGGGGGCTCGGGTGGACCCAGGTGCCTCCCGGACCCCGCGCGAGGCCAAAAACCAGCAA
>ML281727.1:0-11496 GCA_005239495.1 Nicotiana undulata
GAATTTTAGCCTATTATGAAAGTTTCCCATTTGGCTTAGACCTAGGCCTCTCCTTGGACCCCATATTATTTATTATATGAATTATACACTTATTTACCATATCCAATTAATTTTCATCATATTTATAGCACATAAAATATTATAATTAGCCTACCTGGCATCTCGAAATCCTAAATTACTTAGCAAAATTTTCCGGGACCTTACATTCTCCCTTGCTTAGGATCATTCGTCCTCGAACGAGAGATAGAGTACGCCCCAAACACCTTAACATAACATATCTCTTTTCTAACCTACCTCAAGTCCCTAAATTTTGACTAACTCCCAAATTTTTCAGAAATTTTGGCAGCATCTCCTTTGTAACCAGGCCTATCCACCTGCCAGAGAACCACCAAAACCATCCTAACAACTCATCCACAACTCCACAAAGAACCACAATGTATATATCTCTGACACTAATCTCAGCATTACAAGTACTAGATTACCATAATGATACCTGAACATGGACTGCACATTTTAAATCATAACACTTATAAGGTACCTTTCAAATCAAAACCAATTGTTATACAATCAAGCGAATATATATTTCATGACACTTTCGGCCTTCAAGGTGGCCTCCTTGACTTACAGGCTTTGCCATAACACATTCACGGAAACAATCCCAACCCCCAAACTTATCTAACAAGGATGACCGCTAGATACCCCGCATAAGCTAACTATCTATTAACTTCACCTTCTATAATTTCCACCGGGATGATACACAAGGGATCTCTAACTACCTTCTTAGACATAGACATATGAAAACACAAAATACACGGGGAACAACTATGGGGAAACTTCATACTCCTAGTGTGGCCTAATGTGAAATGCACTTATGTACCCTTCATTATCAATTCACATAACCTCTTCAGGGGAAAATATTGAGAATAACCTATTCACCCTCCTAAATTCTAAATCTCTACGTGAACACCCAAACTAGACATGTGATGACCTTCAATGATTACTCTAAGATGTGCTATCATAAATTGACCATAAAATTATTTATTGAATATATGTGATCTCAGGGTGACTTTGACACGTTTGAACCTTCAATACCAAATAGATCTAATACAATGAGGAACAACGGAGTTCAAGATTGGGTTGGAATTACTCAGGAATCCATTAATGTGCTGAGCAGAGTATCTCATGAGGTTATATGCTAAGAGACATGAGGATTCCTACTAACGATGCTGACATGGTTTAAACCCGGTGAAGACATCAATTGTCAAATAAATGAAGCATAGTGGTAACTAGTATTCTTAGATGAGGTGGATACCATGTACGTGATCTTGCGATTTACAAGAAGTGGTCATGTATGATACACCGGTTGTGTCCCTGAGTGTAAGGTAAGTAATTGAGCTCAAATGGTAAGACTCTTGCAACATGGGTGTGATCGAGGAAACAAAGAAATACATGAAATTTGATTTCACTCCTAACAATAAGCGACACAAGGACTCTATGCCACAAGCGCATGAGGATGGAAAAGAAGTCATCCACTTATGAAATTATCATAATTTGAACAATTTAACCATTCTCGACAACTGATCCTGTAAAGGATGATTAGAGGTACGACGACTGGTCTTCCGAATCAATGTGCTTATGGTATGTGCAAAAATCTAGGAGCGTTTAATCTCAACCCTCTTACGGGTGAAACCTCATAGCTAGGACATCCTACCATAGGGGTAAAATCATGTATTGGTTAGAGGGGTTCTAATGGTTGACGTAATGATCCATGAATAAAGACAAAAAAACTCCTATCCTCCCTAAGGCGGTGGAATGCCAGGGGTAGCAAAATTCCCTGCACATGACAATGACGTTTTCCATAATCCTAGAAGCCGAGTGAGCAGAAAGACACATAACCTCATCAAATCCGACCCATTTAATGCTTTTGAAAAGGGGACACACTTTGGTTTGAAATTATGGCAATATAAGCTTGAATTTAAGGAAAATCATTATTTTGGAACCCATGAGACAAGCCCACGTAGCCCTAGAAAAATCATCAACAATGGCGAGAAAGTACTTAAAACCATTACGAGTTAGTGTAGGATAAGGCCTCAAAGTGTCAACATGAGTAAGTTGAAAGAATGAGACGTCTCAATGCATTTATCGGGGAGAAGTAACCTAGGTGATCTAGTCACAGAGACATCGGAGCAGGTAAATGATTGTTTATAAGAACATGTACAAGGAATACCAGCAATATTTATTTATTCTAACAAAAGGAATATGTCCCCATCCTCGATGGTATAAGACTTCCTCTTTGATTCCATTAAACATAAAATGAGTTTTACAATGAGAGTTATTATATGAAGGGGATAGTAGGGCAGTAAAACTAAAGAGCACCATTTGGAACCAACAAGCTTTAACTGAGTTGAAGACATTAGAAGTCTGTAGCAAAGAGGAATTTACCCACTTCTAGTGTCCTTATTAGAAAAGGGGGGGGCTTGTAGATTACATGAAAGTGAGGTGAATTGAGTTGAATCATATAGTTGGATAGCTAGTCAAGAAATTGAGATAAGATCGTATTGAAAAATACGGAGAAATGATACATAATGCAAGGTAAATGAAAAGAAAGTGAGAGAGCCTATGGAAGTAACCTTTACAATGTAACCACTAGGAAGGGTGGTAATATAAAGGATTACGAGAAGCTAAATTTTTTAAAGAAGATCTCTGTATGTAGTCACATGATGTATAGCTCCAGAATTCAAAAATCCAATTATGTTTAGCAACTCTACTTCACAATGAAGCACTACAACACACTTCTACACAACTAGCTGTTACCAGCCAAATTGGGAGATGCTATAAGACTTGACTGAGAGAAAGGCTTTGACATATGAATGTGTTACTAGGTGTATTGATCCTTGGTTAACCCAAAACCAAAAGGTGAGAGTTAGACTAATAAGCGTATCGTTGGACTAGCACATGCGTAGATAATCCATTATCGAAAGGGAGATCATTCAATCTCAGCAATTGCGACATGCTATCAACCCTTGATGAACTTGAAGTGAGGTGGGAACCCATGTAATTTGTGGCATTTGTTAATCCATTGACCATATATCTTGAAGTATTTTCAAATTAGAGCTACTCTTTCTGGGTCAAAGTTCAACCTTTAAGGATAGTGCTTCTAAGGGGAATATGATTGAGAAGGGATAGTATAGCTGATATTGAATGAAGCAGATTCGTAGCTAAAGTGAGAGGATGGATTGACTTGCCTCTGCCACCTATAATTCTATATCCTTGTTTAGTTATGTCAGAATACTTAAAATACCAGTAATATCAGAAGACCAAAAACTAGTTAACAGGAAAATAAAGGTATTGTTACATCTATCCCATTGTCTGGATTCAACGGGATTGGCAAAGGATTTGGGTGGATTACCATCAATACACAGTTATGATCTTCCTTCAACAACCGAAATTGGAACTGGAAAAATAGGACAACAACTAGGGGAAGACCGGGTATATTGGAGGAATTAACAAAAAGAGGACTAGAGGTTTCTAGGAGTAAACTCAAAAGCCTCACTGCTAGTGCTGCCACTATTAACATTACAATCAGTTGGATTCGTAGCAAAATAGAGCAATTAACAGATAGAGACACTCAAACAAGTATCATGCGAATCAAAAGAGGGGCGAAAGTACTCATCTTCCTTATAACTAGAAGAAGGACAACCTTCAAGAATAAGATGAGCAACAAGAATAAGTAGCATGATCCAGCTACAAAATTAGAGGCCCGGCAAAACCTAGCTTCGATGGAGATTTAGCAATGTCACCAACTAAGATTAAGCAGACCAAATCCAGAAAATAACTTTCAAGAGAAGAGGGAGAACTCGCCAAGCAAATGAAAATCTTGTCGATTCCAATCACTAGGCGAAAATAAAAGTCTCAAAAAAGTAGAGTGAGGGCACTACCAACTAAAGAGGATGATGATACAAGGCAAGATCTTCACTATGATATTATGTCAACATTCAGATGATGCAAAAACTTGAAGAAAAATGGCCTAGGGCTTCGAATAGAGAAGAATAAATGGTCGAGAGAAAATATCCTTTTTATTTTTTGCGAAAATATTAGAATTGTCCATCCATTCATTCGGTAAGAAGTTCTTCGGGTATAGTCCCTTGTTAGAGTTTAGAAAGGCGTGTCGAAAATGGTAATTCTATAGTTACAACTCAATTCAAGGACATGATTATAGAGCTCGATGTCATAAGAGATTGCGGTGGAGTGGATTCACGAAATAATGGATCTCGTTCATAGAGTAGATGCATGCAATGTTTTGTGACTCAACATTTATTAAGACCATGTCTATGAAAGTTCTTCAATATGGATGCACATATACAACAAGAGTACGTTGGTTGTGCTAAGGAGTGACTTACTTGATGACTTTAGGTTGATAGGGCAATAGCTTAATTGATGACCCTCGACTCCACATCCCTAACGTACGTTGGTACCATACCGATATACTGTAGGATTTGGTGGTGCAGTGACATTAATAAGGACAAGGGCACTCCCCTTAGAAACATGTTCTCCTAATCCCTCCAGGGCTCAATAAATTCTTTTAACGCCTTTGGGCAATCTCCTTCAGACTCAATGGTGGGATCAATCCCCCCTTACATGCTTCAAATTCGCAGATTATGGCATCAAGATTACAAATCTTGAGAATAATACTTATAGAGGAAATTAGCTCCCTATCTTAAGCTCTATCGCACGATTTGGAGTATCAAAGAAGGGTGGAATTCCTAGATGTCCAAGTAGCCCCCTAACTATAGATGTGGTCGACTACACACCGATAAGAAGGGCTCTACTAGACACGACTTCGAGACATCCTAGGAAACATTAAAACCTTAGGCTCTGATACCAAGTTTGTCACGCCCCAAAACCGAGGGGCGAGACCGGCGCTCAACCGAGTAAACCCGACTGAGCAAGCCTGTTAGGTTTCATTCTACCCAAACGAATTTATGAATAAATAGGAGATAAATTCTATAAATCATACTATATAAATATTTCATTAACTTCCATTTTTGTTTTCATTAGAAGTTTCAACCATAATATCAAGAATATTACAATCTTTGTAGATATGAAGAAAAACATATTTGCTAAATATCAATATTTCTAGTTTAATTCCAATACCCGACACCACCCACAACCTGTCTACGGAGCCTCTAAATGCGACTGAAGAGTAATATGGAAATGCCGGCAACAAGGCTCCGGCTATACCTCAAATGAATAATACACCATAACCAAAGGACACAGGACCCCGAAATGAAGTGGGAATCACCAAGTTAGCTTGGAGGAACATACCGCTATCTCTGATCGCTGCCGCCTACTGTGGAAACACCTACATCCATTAACGATGCAGCGTCCCCGGCAAAAGGGACGTTAGTACTATCGAATAGTACTAGTATGTATGAACAAACTTTACTCTAAGTAGAATTAAACAGTACACAAGTAGAAGACAGTCATGGAAATCAAACAATGTTACACAAAAATACAGAGAATACAAGTGATAGTCTCATAGTTTCTTATTTCGTCTATTCATCCTTTTGATTTATAGACTCTCAGTGCCAAGTGCCACAATTTATAATGCCACCGTGTCTTTTTACACGGAGTCCAGTCTCGGCCCGACCGGCTAAGCCATCCCAAGTGAGACATCATCAGCATTATAATTCATAATACCACTGTGTCGTTTTCACACAGAGTCCGATCTCGGCCCGATCGGCTAAGCCATCTCACTTGATACAGTGAGACATAACCAATATAATACTTTCGATGCAAATACCACCATGTGTACAACATGGAGTCCGATCTCGGCCCGATCGGCTAAGCCATCTAACTTTGGGACATAACCATATCAAGTTAATTATTCGGTTCACATTCCTTTTCCGTCATTTATTAAACAGTCCTTGGCGGTTAGATATATTTTACAATTTGGGTCACATTCCCCTCTTTTAACCGTTCCATAGCTTCCTCCTTCATATCAACGAGTACCAACCAGAAACGAATTATACACATAAACAGGGAGCATGATAATCACAATTCATATTGTCAAGTAGCATAGTAACATAGTAAACAACTTAGAACAAATCGGGAACAGGAATCTTCCAACTTAGCACATTGAGACAATCAATTTTCATAGAATCAAGCAAGGAACTCATACCACATGCCCCGACGCTGAGGAGGTGATTCTACAAGGATTATAGTTAGCCATACATACCTCAAAGCGCTTTTCCTTAAGTTTCTACAATACACCAACACCTCTAGAAATAATATTCTATAAGGAGATAGCGGAAATCGATTAATAATTAGGAAGATTACCCATGGTGTAACTCTCTCAAGAATTTCATCAAACACCTAACATGTGAAGTAGACTACAAGGTTAAAAATGGTAATTCCTTCTTCCTTCAACCAATTTTAACAAGAACTACCCAAATTAGTTCTTTAATATCACATACTATAACTTTGTCCCACATGCATGGCCTATTTCTAACCCCCACAACATATTTGAACCCTTAACCTCTTGCATGAAATCATGGGAGTAGGACTTACCCTGAAGGAAGAAAATCTAGTGGTTATCTTCCTTGATTCTTGAAGGCTTGAGCAAGACTTGGTGATTATGAAGCTATGCCCCTTCTTTCTCTCTCTATATGCTCTCAACCCTCTCTAAAATCAGTAGAAAATGACCCCACATGAAGCCCCTAAACATATTTATAAAAATGGGTTCGGGTTATAAAAATAGGAAAAATAAGCCTCCAAAACCGGGTATGCGGTCGCATAATGGACCGCAAAAATAGAATGTGGGGCCGAAAAATGCATCGCGAAACAGGTGCCCAAACTGGGCTACACTGGCCCAGTTTGCGACCAGATTTGCTGTCGCAGATCAATTATGCGGACCGCATATTGATTTTGCGATCGCAGATTTGACACAGGATCGCATTTTTCCAGCCTTTGGTTATTTGATCATAACTTTGTGTAGGAATGTCCAAATGATGAACAGTTTGAAGCGTTGGAAACTAGACTCTAAGACCTTTCCTTTGATAGGTGTTTTGTCACATAGGATCTTATATTTATTTAGATATGCTCGTTAAAAGTGTGGACTAGTGCAAACACCTTTGGAATTTTAGCCTATAATGAAATCTTCCCATTTGGCTTAGACTTAGGCCTCTCCTTGGACTCCACATTACTTATTATATGAATTATACACTTATTTATCATATCCAATTCATTTTCATCATATTTATTCTAACGCGTCATTCAGTCATTGGAAGTCATGAACAGCTTCATTTCAGGTATTATGACTTGTGTGTATGGTCAGAGTTGAAATTTGGGAAGTTCGGAGTTAAATTGAAAGGGAAATTCTTATTTCGGAAGCCTTAAGTTGGAAGAATCGAGTAAGATTGGAATTTGGAGTAAACGACCTCAGAATCAAGATTTGAAGGTTCTAGCAGGCTCGTATGATGATTTCGGACTTGGGCGTATGTCCGAATCGAGTTTTGGATAACTCGGGAGCATTTCGGCAGGTATTGTGGAAGTCAATGTTTTTCAAGAAATTCCCTAAGTTCGGCTTGAAGCGCATTTCAGAGATATTGGTGTCTGTTTGGGATTTTTGAGTCTGGGAATAGCTTCGTACGGTGATTCTGGAGTTGGGAGCGCGATCGGAAGTGAATTCGGATGTCCGTAGGTTATTTTGAAGTCATTTGGCTAAAGATAAAAAATTTGAAGGTTTTTGAAGAATCCGACCGTAAGTGGAAATTTTGATATCGGGGTCGAAATGTGATTCCGAAAGTTGGAGCAGGTTCATAATGTCGAATATGACTTGTGTGAAAAATTTGGAGTCAATCGGATATGATTTGATGGGTTTCGGCGTCGGATGTAGAAGTTTGAAATTCTAAGTTCTTAAAGGTTTGGATTGGAGAGCGATTCGTCGTTTTGATGTCGTTTGATGTGATTTGAGGCCTCAAGAAAGTCCGTGTCATGTTTTGGGACAGGTTGGTGTAATTGGACGGGGTCCCGGGGGCCCCGGGTGGATTCCGGGTGGTTAACGGATCAAATTTGGAGTTGAAAAAGAGCTGAAGTTTGTTGTCATCTGGTGTGACCGCACCTGCAAGGCTTTGGCCGCAGGTGCGGCTTTGGGCGCCGCAGGTGCGAACTTGGGCTGGAGCTGAGGAGGCAGCAGGTGCGGCAGATTGGGCGCACCTGCGAAAGCGCAGGTGCGATAAGGGGACCGCAAGTGCGGAAATAAGACCTGGGCAGATTGTTTTTAAACGGGAATTTGGACATTTCTTCTTCAATTTTCATTTGGCATGGGCGAGTTTGAGGAGCTTCAAGGAGAGATTTTCGTCAAGTATCACAAGGTAAGTTACTTCTACACTTTTTAAGTTAATTACAAGGTTTATACATGGTATTAAACATGAAAATTGAGAAAATTTGAAGAAAACCTAGGAATTTGGTAATTTGAATTTTAGCCATGAATTGAGCATGAATATTTGAGTAAATTGTATATTTGAGCTAGTAAGACTACGGGTAGAGTTTATCTTCAAGAAATTTTGGATTTCGGGCACGTGGGCTCGAGGGCATTTTGGTTAATTCCTTGAGCGAAGATGGGAGTTTATATAATTTGGATTGTTGACCAATATTAGAGTATATTTTCATTGGTTTGCCGTTATTTGGTAGTTTTGGTGCGTTGTGCATCCATTAGAGTCGTCGGAAGGGCTTGGAAGCCGGTTATGGAATTTCGAAGCGAGGTAAGTCTCCTAACTTTGTGAGGGGGAATGTCCCCATAGGTGAACTAAATGAACATATTTTATTATTTGCGGGGGCTACGTACGCAAGAGGTGACGGGAGTTCATGAGTAGCTATTAATATGCTTATATCCGGGTAGTCTAGGACCCACTAGCATGCCTTACGTGTTGTACATGTGATCCTACCAATAAAATTAGATCGATAATGCTATTGAATTGGTAATTTATTTCCTAAGAAGGCTAGAGTGTACCTTTCCTAATCATTTACAAAGAGAATTGATCTCTCCGTGGATAATTGTGTTCCTGATAAGGTTATGTTATTGAACATTATTGAACTTGGCAAATGAATTTTTAAACATGATTTAAATACTATCTTCAGGTTCACCTAAAAGAGAATCTTAACATTTTCTTGAGAAGTTGTTTCTTGATAAAAATGTAGATTTATTATGTGAATACGTGTACATATGAGCACCTGAGTCGCAGGTATGATTCGCGAGCAGGTTAGCCTTATCACTATTATGTTGACCGCGTCGCATGATCGATTCGCGAGCGGAAAAAATAGATGCATCTATGGTTCGAGTCGTTCGACCCTCGGCAGTGCACAGTTTATTATTGTTGGTCCGCGTCGTTCGACCCTCGGCATTTTTGATTGCACATGTTAAACGCTGCGTATTTCCTGTGATTTATACATGATAAACACTGCGTATTTCCTGTGATTTATACATGCTCATCGGCTTAAGGAAAAGTTGAAATGCCAGTTTAAATGAAGAAGAAATGATGTGTAAAAGGTTAAATAAGTTTGATGTTTCTTATCCCTGGTTATTAATTGATTTTATATGACACTCATGCTTAGCACCTCACCTGATTATATTTATCCGACTTGTAGCAAGTGTCTAATTTGACCTCTCGTCACTACCTCTCAGAGGTTAGGCGGGATACATACTGAGTACACATTGTTTTCGTACTCATGCTACACTTGTTGTGCATTTTTTTGCACAGGTACCTTCATAGCACAGTGGTTGACTTGGAAACTTAGACGGGCTGCATCATCCAGAGGCGTTCCGCAGTTGACAGGGTCTCCCTTCTATGTATTTGCACCTTATTTTAAAGTCTTTGTCCAATTTGTACCTTAGACAAGCGTTGTATAATTGTATAAATTCTTAGAGGTTGCTCATGTACTTGTGACACCGGGTTCTGGGATGTATTTGGGTTGTATTTTTATGAAATTGGAAAAAAATGGACTGTTGCTTTTACTTAATGGATTTTTATCTAGTTATTATATACAAAAAAATGAAAAGTAATGATTTCGAAAATGTTAAAACAGGAATTTATTTTAGATTAGTTAATGATTGGCTTGCCTGACAGTGGTGTCCGGCACCATCACGACCTTATGTGTGATGACCCAAAAAGGGGTCATCTTATGTGCATCTAATTTGGACTGTGTTTCGAGGCTAGAAAGCCTCCATTAATCTCACCTCGATGGGCGTGCACAGCCCGGGCGCGTAGCCGGGAAGCCTTTATGTGAAAAACTTGATTAAGAGTTAAATTGTGATAATTAATTGAATAAAGTTGACTTTGGTCAACATTTTTGGTAAACGGACCCGGATCCGTGATCCGACGGTTCTGGAAGGTCCGTAGGAAAATATGGGACTTGGGCGTATACCGAAATCGAATTCCGAGGACCCAAGTCCGAGAAATGAATTTTTAAAGAAAATTGTTTTATGAAGATATTAAAGGCTTATGAAAATGAACCTTGATGTGAAACCTGTGCTGCCGGGCCCGTATTATGATTTCGGAGCCCGGAGCAGGTTCAATATGTGTTATATAAGTTATCTGTGAAATTTGGTAAGAAATGGACTTGATTTGATTGGTTTCGGATCAAAATGAGGAAAATTGGAGTTAATGAAGTTTTGAGGTTTTTAAAGAACTTGAAATTTAGCTTGAAAGGTGATTTTATGTTCCTGAGGTCTGATTGAAATTCCGAGACCGGGAATAGTTCCCTTGTGTCATTTATAACTTGTCTGCAAGATTTGAAGTCATTCCGAGTAGTTTAGGCCGGTTCGGCGCGTTGAAGTGAATTCTAGAATTTTAAAGTTCTTAAGTTTGATTAATTTGGTTTTGGGGTTTGATTTCGAGTTCCGTTGTTTTTTTTCTCGTTCCGGAAGTTCGAGCGAGTCCGTATCATGAATACAGACTTGCCGGTGCTTTTGGGCGGGGTCCCGAGGGGCTCGGATGAGTTTTGGACCCCCGGGAGCTAAGTTGGAAAAATCAGAAATTTCTGTATCTGGTTTCCTTCTTCGCGTTCGCGGGAGGGTGGCCGCGTTCGCGAAGAAGGAATTGGGCAGGGGCTACGGATGCTCTACGCGTTCGCGTTCCCCAGCTCGCGTTCGCGATGGGTTGGGCCCCCTAGCCTTCGCATTCGCACCCGTCCAGCCGCGTTTGCGAAGGTCTAGCCCAACTAGCCTCCGCGTTCGCGGGCCCTACGTCACGTTCGCATAGGGTCCAGCCAATTGGGCCGGCCCAGCTACCATTTGTCTTCGCGTTCGCCCCCGTCCAACCGCGTTCGCGAAGGTCTAGCCCAGCTAGCCTCCGCGTTCGCGTGCTCTCTCTCGCGTTCGCATAGAAGGGCCTCCTGAGGCCTGGGCCATTGGCCTTCGCGAACGCGATGCCCCTGTCGCGTTCGCGATGAAGGGACATCTGGGCAGGGTAGTTTATATACGGGATTTAAGTTATT
>ML281729.1:0-10201 GCA_005239495.1 Nicotiana undulata
GTTGAAGTTGGGTTATGATGTTTATATATCAGGTCCTTTCTCTGGTTCTTCATATAAAAGTTTGTTAGATCATCAAAATAGAATATAACCCATCACTGTGTTTGTATGTGTGGGTCAAAGGATACTATGCATAAGGCAGAACAGGACAGACGAATGATTCAGTTTCTGATGGGTTTAAATGAAGTCTACACAACCATGCGAGGAAGTATTTTAATGATGAAACTCCTGCCATCATTGGCACATGCCTTCTCCTTGTTAGGGCAAGAGAAGAAGCAAAGGGAATTCAAACCAAACAGCCAGCTGAACCTGGAATCCAGTTCACTTCATGTGAATACTACGCCTCCACAGTATCAAAATCCCTTTGGAGCTCGGAATTTCAAAACACATTACATTGGCAACAATAAGGGTCGACCTTTCTGTGACTATTGCAAGAGACCAGGACATACAAAGGACAAATGCTACAAATTACACGGACATCCCCAGAACAATCCTTATAACAACCAGAATTCAAGTCGCACTAACACTCAACAGTTTAATCAAGGAAACTATTCAAGTCAAACTCAAGGTCATAAATTCAATAGAGGAAAAGGAAATGTGGCAAATGTTCATGGATTTACAACTGATTTGCTACATGAAAAGAAAGATGATCCAATCCCACATGGTGAGAATCAGAATGTCAGTTTGACAAAAGAGCAGTATGGGCAGATAATGAGCTTGTTGCAGCATTTCCAGATAGGAGGAGCTTCATCCAGTAATGCCAACATCACCAGTGGTGCTATTAACTTTGCAGGTATTATGGTCTGTACTTCTTCTGTTGATTTTGACAAACCATCATGCAAATGTTTTGAATCTAAGACTGACTTTTGGATCATAGAATCAGGAGCCTCTAACCATATGACCTTCAATAAAAGTGCACTTAGTAACATAATAAAACTACCATACCCTGTACTTATAAGCCTACCAAATTGATATAAGGTGAAAGTGCTTGAATTTGGGGATGTGATACTTAACTCCAACATTACTCTACACAAAGTCCTTTATGTACCATGCTTCAAGTACAACTTGATTTCTGTCAACTCTCTTGCAACACATCTCAGATGCATTGTGCTTTTCACTGATACATTGTGTTTGTTGCAAGCCTCTTCAGTGAAGAGGCCTAAGGTGATTGGTAATAGCAGAGAGGGATTGTACTACCTCTATTCCAGGTGTCTAAAGGGTAAACACATAGTTTCAAATACTTGTTTACAAGTTTCTTGTTGCAATTGTTTTGTTTCTGCTAGTACAAATAGTGGAGTCTTTAGTAGTCCTCTTCATTCACAGTCTACTTCAACAAATGTAAATACTTCCATTCACAATAATAAGAGTGACTCATTGAGTATGTTAGAAAGACATGATATGAATATATTATGGCATAATAGGCTTGGTCATGTTCCCTTTGTCAAAATGAGAAGTATGTCCTCAATACCTGTGAGTTTCTCACCCAAACAACCATTTATTTGTTCAATATGTTCCATGGCTAGACAAGCCAGACTCCCATTTCCACAAAGAACCAACACATCCACTCAAGTTTTCCAATTGATACATGTTGATATATGGAGCCCTTACCATGTTTCTACACACAATAACTACAAATATTTCCTTACCTTGGTGGATGATTCAGTAGGTGCACTTGGACTCATTTGTTAAGAAACAAGAGCAATGCCCTACAAACCCTTAAAGCATTTATACACATGATTGAGAATCAATTTAACACCAATGTGAAAACCATCAGATCTGATAATGGACTGGAATTTACCAGTCATGAAGCCAACACCTTTTATCAAACTAAAGGCATCATTCACCAGAAAACTTGCCCTTACACTCCACAACAAAATGGAGTAGTAGAAAGAAAACACAAATATCTCCTTGAAACTTCTAGGACACTCATGCTCCAATCCAAATTACCCACTAAATATTGGGGGGAATGTATTTTGACAACAACTTATCTGATTAACAGACTACCCACTACCTACTTGAAAAATAAATGCCCTTACGAGCTCCTATATCACAAAAAGCCAAACTACTCTCACCTAAAAAGCTTTGGGTGTCTTTGTTATCCTACTGTGCCTAAGGTGCATAGGGATAAATTTGAACCTGGAGCCACCCCTCATGTTTTGTTTGGGCTATCCATTTGGGACAAAGGGTTACAAAGTATTAAGCCTAGCCACTAGAAAAATTCATGTCTCTAGAGATGTAGTATTTCATGAAAGTGTCTTTCCTTTTTCTTTAGAGTCCAAGAATCTCTCATTGTATAATGTGATCAAATAAGGTTCTGTTCCTGTCCATTATGAGAACAATAGTTCACATTCCAATGCTCAAACTCCTACAAGCATCACATCTCCAACAATGCATGAATCTCCTGAATCTTCATCTGGTAATGGCACCACAGTACCCATATCAGACATTCAACCCTTCCATATTTCTCCCACTTCTGCACCTTCATATGAAACTACAAGTTCTCATTCACCAACACCTGACTAATCAGAAACATCACCACTGAGAAGAACCAATAGAACCCATAAGACCACTACTTATCTTAAGGATTACATCTATAGTTTGCCCAGTACATCACATCCTGATACTTCACAGAATCTGCCTCCTTTAAGTGCACTTTTCTCTAACCACATCCATATTACTCCTGATACTTTATGCCCTGAAAGTAAGCACTTAGTGACAAACGTTTGTCATGATAGTGAGACATCTTCATATGAAGAATCATCACTCAGTCCTGTATGGAAAACATCCATGACACAGGAGTTTGAGGCTCTCTATGCAAACAATACTTGGGACTTAGTACCTTTGCCTGTTGTAAAGCAAGCAATAGGCTGCAAGTGGGTTTATAAAATTAAGAGCAAAGAATATGGTAGTATAGAGAGATTTAAGGCTAGATTAGTGGTAAAGGGGTATACTCAGCAAGCAGGGATTGACTATACAAAAACATTTTCTCCTGTTGTCAATATGACAACAGTTAGAGTTTTAGTCACTGTTGCTGTGAAGAAAGGCTGTGATATATTCCAGCTTGACGTAAACAATGCATTCCTCCATGGTGATATATATGAAGAGGTGTACATGGAGGTACCACCAGGTCTCTTAATTGAGCAAACTGGTCCACAAAAGGTGGTTTGCAGACTTAACAAATCTTTGTATGGGCTGAAGCAATCCAAAAGGCAATGGTATGCCAAGCTGACTGAAGCCTTGTCATCAATGGGGTACAAACATTCTGAGAAAGATTATTCTCTCTTTTCCAAGAAGACTTCTTCCCACATTGTCTTTGTGGCTGTCTATGTTGATGATGTTATCATCACTGGGACTGATTCAGTGGAGATAGCCAACTTGAAATCTTTTCTTGATAAGAAATTTAGAATCAAGGATTTGGGAAAGCTTCACTACTTCTTGGGTCTAGAGTCCTCTACAAATCATATGGTGTCATCATATCTCAAAGGAAGTTCACTCTAGACTTGTTAAAGGAGTATGGTTGTTTTGGTTATAGCAGCTTGTCATCTCCCATTGATCCTGCTATGAAGTTGAAAGCTAATGAAAGGACTCTTCTTCCATACCCTACATATTATAGGAAATTGGTGGGCAAGCTGAATTTCCTCACCAACACAAGACTTGACATAGCCTACAGTGTACAACTCCTCAGCCAGTTCATGCAAGCACCTAGAGACACACATCTGACATCAGCCTTCCATCTTCTCAGGTATCTCAAGACAGATCCCACTCTTGGTATATTCTTCTCCAGCAACACTGATTGTTCCATCTCTGCCTATTGTGACTCTGACTGGGCATCATGCACTGACTCTAGAAAATCTGTCACTGGGTATATCATTTTGGTTGGAGACAGTCCAATTAGTTGGAAGTCAAAGAAGTAAGAAACTATCTCTTTATCCTCAGCTGAAGCTGAGTACAGGTCCCTTAGGAAGGTAGTTGGAGAGCTGGTATGGTTTAACAGACTGTTTGAAGAGTTCACCATTTCACAGCAAAGTCCCATTACTGTCGTTTGTGACAGCCAATCTGCCATCCACATTGCTCATAATCCTGTTTTCCATGAACAGACAAAACACATTGAGGTCGACTGCCATTTTGTAAGGAACAAGCTTCAGAAAGGGTTAGGCCTCATTTGTTTTTTTTAAGATTAAGACGTCTGAATCTGAATGCACATCTGAAAATTAAGATGTGTATTAAGATTAAGACATCTTAATCTGAATACACATCTGAATATATTAAGTTGTGTATTAAGATCTTAATAGAAATAATTAAGACTGTTTGATTCTTAACATCTGAATGTATAAAATTTATCTTTATTTGAAAATTAATAAACATAAATTCAGATGAAATATTAACTAATCTAATATTCTATCAATAAAATATATAGTTTTTTAAAATATGATAGTTGGTGGTGGTGATGGCTAATGGGTGAATGCCGACTAGAGGCGATGGTTGGTGGTAGTTTTGGTTGATGATGGTTGTTCATGCTAGTAGCTAGTAGTGATTGGTAGCGGTGGAGATTATGATTGAGGATGGTGGTGGTGGGTGGTGATAGTTAATATTGGCGGTTGGTGGTAGTAGTTGTGACTGAGAAAGGTGGTGGGTGGGTGGGTGTTGGTAGGTTAAAATAATGGGCAGTGTCGGCTGTGGTTGTTGATGGTGATGGGGTGGTCAGTTGTGGTAGTTGAGGTGGATGAGTGTTGATTGTGGGTGAGAATAATATATGGTGGTTGGAGTGGTGGAGATAGTGGGTGGTGATGGTCGATAATGGTGGCGTCTATGATTGAGGATGATGGTGACGTGGTAGTGGCGGAGGTGGTGGTTGAGTATGATGGTGGTGGTGGCATGGTGGTAGTTGATAATGGTAGGCGATGGCGGCAGTTAATAATGAATATGTGATAGCATCTTAATGAAATTAAGTCTCTGTTATAGATCTTAATCATATAGACCTATTCAGACCCATTAAGTGGTTGTAAAGTAAAAAAAAACATACTTACTTATTAAGATCTGAATAATTAAGATTCAGACTTTTAGAAACAGACACACTTAATGTCTGAGATTTGAATGATTAAAATTCAGACCTCCATTAAGTGCAAACAAATGAGGCCTTAATCTCTCTTCAACATGTTGCCACTACTGACCAATTAGCTGACATTCTTACCAAAGCACTCACAGGGGTCAAACATCATGCCGTGCTCGGCAAGTTGGCTGTGAGATCCTCCCATCCAACTTGGGGGTATTGAGATATGCTTAGTTCTATTATTAATTCGTTAACTAAGCTTATTGTGTAGCTGAGTCAACAACTTTACTCTCCTCTTTTATTCTTTTATTTTTTCCACGTGTACATATATATACACATTGTAATAGTGGAGAGTGAATGAGAGTTATTTTTCACAGCTTTATTTCACTTTCTCTCCTCTCAGATATTTCTTCTCTCTTTGGAATGTTCTGGAATCACCATTGAAGCTCATGTACGAGCTTCACCTTTCGTTCAATGTAACAATCTCGATACTATTGAATTCCAATTATAGTATGGTGGTAAAGGGAATTTAAGAAATTGCTTTAAGTGGTAGGTTCAATTCTTAAGTGTGTTATTTTTGTATTTCTTTTAAATATTATTATCATAATTCCTATTTTCGCCGATGATGCAATTTTAACTTATTATAGCATGATAATTACCATCTTTATCAGGTTATAAAAAGTAATATTTATCATTGAGATGTATTTATAATTACTTTATAAGCAACTTGATTGTAACAATATTTTTACAACGACACAGAACATCGAAATTTAAAATCTTAATCAAAACATAAGTCATGATTCCACCAACTAATTAACAAGCCTTCCAAAAGAGCGAGCAACCTACCAAAAGAGTAGAATAACCTAGTATTCACGTAAAAAGGTACATTTCTAAGTCATGCACATACATGTTCTTTAATGTAAGGTAGCAATTTGAAAAAAAGTTGATATTTTGTGATATGTATACTAGACGAAATGCTTAGTTTCTTTTGTGTGTGATTTGGCCTTATTTATATCAGACTATTAGTGATCATTTACTTAATCTGGAGAAAACCATAAAATTTGGTTTTAGATTAATGTTCCAAAAACTAGAAAAGTTCAGTTCTATGATGAAATGCAAATGTGGAATTCATTTTAAAATGGAGACGGGCAGGAATATTGTATTATGGAAGAGATAAGTCCCTATGTTTGTGTTAGGTTTTTACATCAAAATAGTACTCATCCACTGCTATAATATTACTGCTATTTTTGTAATGTTTGAGATTTCTGTATGTTAATCTAATACAAATTCTACTTCAATTCTCATAAGATTATTACTTAAGCCTTGTATTTTAGGAATCTTAAATATTAATCTTTTTTAATTTGGTGAGATTATTCGATCAGTCTCCATTTATGTAATTTTTTTCCATTCCATAAGGTTCAAAATTATTTGAAATTACTTGTCTGAGTAGATTGTCTACTCTTATTAACTTTGAAATATTTCATGAATCCAAACTAACAATTCAATATTAAGCATGTTTTGATAATGTTTTTTGTGTAACTAATATATGGATCTAGTAGATTTTATTGTGAAGCAAATGACAAATATTCTCTTTATAATTTTATAATGTTCATTTTTTATTTTCCGATAATAAACACATGTAATCCTTGTCTGATAAGTGATAGGAGTAAAAACGAGTTACAAAATGATTTTCAAAAAATAATCGTCTTTTTTTTTCAAGTAGAACAAGCTAAAATCAATTTCTTTTAGAGCAAATCCAAATATAAATTTACTTCGAATTTTCAATTCAAACCATCTCAAAACTTTACCAAATCATCCCAAAACTGATATTCAAGCTCCATAAGATGTACCCAATATATTCTAATTACACTCACTCAAAAGAAAATAAAAATTTGACCTTTCTTGCTACAAATAGCTAATTGACTAATATTAGTAATATTTTATGAATTGACCAATTTTTGTAATGAGCTACTTATAAATGAACATAGCTGGTAATTTCCCAATAAATAATTTATACATATTCAATAAATTTTTTAAGACAAATACAAAATTACCGGGACACTCTAGTTCCGCCCTTGCCGACGCCCCAACGTGAGAATCGAACATTGGGTGCGAAACCAAAAATAGAATCTAAGTAATATATAAGGAACATCCATGATTACAAGCACTGACATAATTACATTTGTAAGTCACAAATCTGCTCCTTGATGTAATATTGTGGTACTTGAATGTTCTCGAAGTGTATTGAATTTCTCAAATATGCATATTTGACGAAATGTACCAAACAATAGTGCACTAAAATGATAGGCATTTTTAATTAAGTTGTGGTCTTGGTTTATTTGTCTGGGTTGGGCTTAAATTGTAATAGTGACCATGTTCTTTATCTGGATAAAACCAGAACAGGCTGTTTAGATGGGCCCAAGCTAATTGTTCCAAAATTTAAAGAAGGAATTTTTACATTCTTATACCATATATGAAACTTTATCACCCTTCATGTTTAAGGTTTGATTTAATTATACTTAGTATACCAAATTACCAAATCTATACCATAATTAATTTAGGAATATAATTAATGGGCAGTTTTTTACTCCTTAATTAAAGGGGTCTAATTAATGGGTAGATTTTTACTCCTTAATTAAAGGTGTTCATATATCCCACGTTTCTCTCTCCCCATATTCGTAACCAGCCATTTTTCCCTCCCCTTTCTTCCTCTTCTCCCTTCCTTCTTCTTCAAATTGTAGAATTCAGACCTTCGAGATTCAACAAGTCGAAATTGCTACATTCTGTTCTTCATCGTTTTCAGAAATTGGCGATCATATATATGTTCTTCATCTTTTCTTCTCTCAAATCCACCATTGACAGCCATTAAAAAGCTTGAAAGCTTGAATTCAAATTTGGGTTTTCAAAAATCATTATTTGTTTGGATTGGGTGTTGTTGAAAATAATCGGGAATATGGTTGTTTGGATATATCTCAATTTTGAGGGTTTTTGGTGAAGATGGGACTTGATTTTAACTGAATTTCAGATTGAATCTCGAAGAAGAAGAAGAAGAAGAAGAAGAAGAAGAAGAAGAAGAAGAAGAAGAAGAAGAAGACATATTACAGAAATTGTAGATAAATTGTAGTTAAATTGTAGTTAAATTGTAGATTGTGTCCAGAATGTAGTTAATGTATAGTTTTTTTGTAGACAAATTGTATTCTAAACATCATAATAACTACATTTAATATAACTACAAAATTTTCTATTCATCTACAAAAATTCTACAAAAAAACTAAAAATAAACTACAAAGTCAAACAGATCTCAATATCGTATCACCCAATTCTCATTCGATTGTAGTTTAATTGGGATTTTCGACATAATTGCGTTTTTTGCAGAAGATTTGTAGAAGTTTTAGTCATTTTTAATTTGTGAAAACAAAAAACAAAGCATCTACAATCAAAATACAAATAATCTACAATTTATCTACAAAATATCTACAAACTGGGTACATTGAATAGAAAGAGACGAAAATTAATACAGCGTGATTTGCGTTTGAAAATTTCTGAAAGAATCTTTAATTCCCTAATATTAGCGCATCTAAATAAGGAATTTTAATACTACAATGATTCCTTATTTAATGAAATATCTGAAAGAATATTCACCTCCTTAATTTTAGCGCCTAAATAGGAAGATTATATCTACTAAGATTCTGTATTTAATGCATTGTATCTGTTTTGTAAAAAAACTATTAACAAGGCGGTTAATTTTCAAATCATGAACATATTTAGTAATATAGTTTCCTATATGGTATAAGAACGAAAAAGTCCCTTTAAAGAAACGCCAAAAATCATATTTAGTCCCCGGTCGAAATTATTTATATCCGGTAGCCGAAAAAGTATATAAAACTTATATATATAATTTTTATATAACATAAATAAATGTATGTATCACAAAAATTATATAATTTTCGATTATTATTTTAAGAGAGACAATATAGTTTCATTTTCCCAAATTTAAAAAGAATCCAGGTCTCTGCTGAAATTGATAGATGGAACTCACTTTAAGGTTTGCAAGAAAAGTGACAGGCAGGAATGTATTATGCAAATTAAGTTAGGCCTTTAGACCAAAATAGAGTTTTTCCACTTCTAAAGATAAGATTTTAGTCTAATGAATTTTATACTTTTTTAAAGATTTTTACCTAGCTATATTATATTGGTCCGATTAATTCAGATTGGTGCCTCAAAAAGCCCATTTAAAGGGGAAATATTAGAATATCTTCTTTCTATGATTTGAAACGAAGACCTTAGATTAAGGGTAAATGAAACACGTCTCTTTGGTATTCAATTATGAAAAGATTACTTGAGCCTCCTATCTTTTTAAGTAATACATTAATGGTAAGATTACTGGCTCAGTCTAACATATGTAATAAAGTTTCTGTTCTGAAATTTTGACATGACATCTGAAAGTAGATTTTTAACAGCTTTAATTTAAGCAATATTGTGATTCATTCCCCATGAAACTAACTTATAGATCCAATAGGCTTTTACTGTTAACCAGACGGCATAAATATGGAATGTTAATTACATACTACAACCTCCCAACTATATGCCAAAACAAATAGGGTTTAGAAACTTACGTTGTAAAAGAAAGGACAATATTAAAGATGAGTGATGAGAATAGAATGAGAGTTCCACTTCAATCATAGCAAGATTGAACATTACAATTTTCCTAACCAAGAAAGTTGATGCAACGTGTCAGTAGATAAAAAGGTTGGAGAATACAAAAGGAAAAGGAAATAATAGAAGGGAACAAAGCCAATTTAGTAAGACACCAATGCTTTGGCCGATAGACAAGTCCCATCAATGTCGATTCATAATTACTTCTACTGTTTGAAGTATGTCAAGCTATTCAAATATCACTCAATTTTTTCTGTGTATTTTCAATTCCTCAACATTCTTAAATAAAATTGAATATCATATTTTGAATAATTAGCAAATTTAACTATATAAAGAATAAACAGGTAAAATGGTCAAAATTTGCCCATCAACAATCGAAAATGGATCGACTTTACCCTCCGTTTGATTTCAAATATTCCCTTGGCGTTAATAAAATGAAGGGGGGGGGGGGGGGGGGGTGGGGGGGAAAAAGATTTGACGAGGACAATTTTTCTTTTG
>ML281729.1:10322-76373 GCA_005239495.1 Nicotiana undulata
GGGGGGGTGTTTGGGTACAAGAAGTTCGCATGGACAACTTTAATCTGTTGAGACTTGAGAGAGGAAGTATTGTAATGTAACAAAAAGAAACTTGGGCTTTCATGATCAAAGACCACAAAAGCGAGTTCCTCGATTAGCTGGCTAAATTGGTCACAACTGAACCTCACAATGTTCAAAGCAAGCCCATAATGGGCCACACCAAGAATTTTGGGCAGCAACAACAATAACAACTACTCCGTATATTTCCATCATGTGGGGTCTGGGGAGAGTAGGATGTACGCAGCCTTACCCCTACCCTAGAAGGGTAGAGAGACTGTTTCCGAGTGACCCTCAGCTAGAGAAGCTGAAGGGAGCCCTGATAACAAGTGATAGCAAGACAAAACATTAGAAAACTAAATTGGAGATAACAACAAATATGCAAGGAGTACCAATAACAAGTTATAGCAAGATAGTCTATTAAGGCAAATAGATCTAAGGCAGCACACGAGAATAAGGCGAAGTACTGCTAGCAACTACGTAATTACCAAAGGTAAGTAGTAACAGAACAAAACACGCGACTATAGCAAACTAAGAAAAAGAGGGAACCATACTAGCACTAATACTATCGAACTAGGGAAGACAAAGGGAATCGCACGACTACCTACTAACCTTCTACCCGAATCCTACACCTCCACACCCTTCTATCTAAGGTCATGTTCTCGGTCAGCTCAAGCTGCGTCATGTCTCGCCTGATTACTTCACCCAAAGACTTTTTAGGTCTACCTCTACCCCTCCTCTCACCTACCAATGCCAACCTCTCACATCTCCTGACCGGGGCATCTGTGCTCCTCCTCTTAACATGCCCAAACCATCTCAGCCTTGCCTCATGCATCTTAGCCTCCACAGGGTCACTCCCACATTGTCCTGAATAACTTCATTCCTAATTTTATCCAATCTAGTATGCTCACACATCCATCTCAACATCCTCATTTTCCGCTACTTTCATTTGCTGGAAATGAGACTTTTTGACTGGCCAACACTCTGCCTGATACAACATAATCGGTCTGACCACTACCTTGTTGAACACACCAAATTTTTTGGGCAAAATACAAAATTGGTTGCTCCGCCAAAACTACCTACAAGGCTGCAATTGCTAGCCAATCTCTCTCTATATATATATTAACTTTTTAGAACAACTAAAAATATGTATATATGTTTTTGCAGCATCAGACGAGTTATTTAAGTACACCTTGCTTCTCGGGCATAGTTGTTCACCTGCTTTGAAGCATGGAACTCACTTTAAGGTTTGCAAGAATAGTGGCAGGTAGGAATGCATTATGCGACTTAAGTTAGGCCTTTAGACCAAAAAAGAGATTTTCCACTTATAAAATCTAACTGCTATTTGGTAGTGTTGATCAGATACATCTTTATTTAGTCTAATGAATTCTACTCTTTTTTTAACCATATGATATTTGTTGTTCATTGATCCGACTCATTCAAATTTTAGCATCATAAGGTCCATTAAAAGAAAAAAATATTTACAATATCTTCTTTCTATAATTTGAATCGGAGACCTAGATCACACCTTTTGATGGTATGAACTCTACTTCAATTACATCAAAAGATTAATTATGTCTCCTACCTTTTTAATTAATATTTTAATTTTTTTTTGGTGAGATTACTCGTCCAATCTCAAATATGTAATAAACTATACATATTATAATGTTCTAAAACTTTTTCATGACGTCTCTATGTAGATTGTTAACAGCTTTAGTCTAAGCAATATTGTGATTCATTCCCCATTAAACTTGCTTACAGATCCAATAGGCTTTTACTGCTAACCAGACGGCATCTTTATGATGTAATGTAGTCAAAAATATTATCTCATTTTATATCATGGGCCTCAATCGAAGTCATAATCGATTCTTAAGTCTAATTATATTAACTTTTTTCCACTTATTATTTCTTGATCTAGAGTTAATTATCTATGGGTAGGATTTATCCTTCTGGTTCATCATTTAATTTAGTTTAGCAAAAAGGTTTAAAAACTTTTTGGTCAAACAATTTGGCGCCTTTTGTGGGAATTTTCTAACCAAAGTCTTAGTTTTCTTTAGATCTAAATTCGGTCCCAGCTTTATTACCCGTTTGTGGTAATTTCACCCTTTCACTTCGCACACACACTTGAGAAACTTACAGGCAAGCCCTTGAAACTAAACCAACCAAGGTCGTATCCTCGCGTGAGATCGGGGCTATGTTAGATTTATATACGAAAACCACGTCGTGCCATAGTAGCAGGTCTGGGGCTCTATACCTTACGCGCATTGTATTCCTTATCGTAGTATGGAACTACGCCTGTCGTGTAATTCTTTGAAATGATAAAGTAGCCCCACCTGTATGTTTGCAGTATAATTTACGTTTCTGTTATGTTTGTGCACCCGAGTTCGACTAATGACGAGGCTAAGCACGAGGCTAAGGTCAGATCTGGGGCCAACATTCAAGTGTGAAGTAGACGAGTCGTTCCACGGTGCACCCCTTAGTTCATCGCCAACCAGGTCGAAAGGACTCCCCAGACCCAAGTAGCGGAGAAGGGACCTACGAAGAGAACACGACTGCCTCCCCCCCCCCCCCCCCCCCCCCCCCCCCCACTCGTCAACCAATCAGCCGAGGTAACAAACAATTTCGTTTAGCTTTACTTGCTATTGCTTTTTTTCAAAATGGGACATGAACAAGGGCATCCTCCAGGATAGGCGAACATGGATCACACGCCATCAAAGTAGCCCGCTAAGAAATGCTTGATCACGTCCAACCCTAGTCCTAAAAAGGATAAGCGGTCATTGCAAATATAATCTGTTATGAGAGTCCGGAGTCGAATCCAACAGAGAACTCATGTTTCGCCATAATTGTTCAATATCGCTAAGAAGACAAGATCGAATAAATTTCTAAGTTATAAAGATTAAGATTCTTATATCTAACTAATTAACTAAGAAACTAAAGCAGTAAATTAACAACTAAAGATACTAAGGGTTGGAGATTAAATTTAGGAGGTCTAGAGTTATGATTTTCCCAATTGTCGGAATCCTTCCCGCTATGTTCCCTGCAATTTCGCCTATGTATTCTCTACTGATCATGAGCACTTTAGGTGCCGTAATTCTCTCTCGAGAAACTACAAAAATTTACTAGGCATATTCTCTCGAACTACGCTAGTTGGTTTTATCTAACCGCTCACTATGACCACGTCAAGGCTTTGTTATTTCTAAACATACCTTTAAACCCGTTGTATTGATTTCTCACATGCGTTAGGAGAGACGTTCTTCAACAACGACCTAAATATTCATCCTTTCTCAAGAAACACATAATAAATAGGCACAATCAATCGATGGCCATTCAATCAACTGAAATAAGCACGCAGTTGAACAAATAGACAAATTCAAAGGTTACATTATATTAAAATATAACAAGAATTGATCCTCCAAGAGGTTCCATCAAAACCCTAGATAACAAATTAGTTACTCAAAATAGTATGTAAAACTAAAATACTAAAATTCATAACCAATAATGGAAATAGGAAGAAGGAAGTGAAAACTCGTAGAAGAATTCTCCACCTAGCTCCTAGTGTGTTCTTGCCTCCTTAGGTCGAATCTGTGTCAAAAGTCCTTAAAATACCGTTTTCATGAATATATACCAAGTAGGGTCGGCCCCAAAAAGTTAGACCTTCTCCTATGCAAAAAAGGACAATTTTCCTGGACAGGACGTGAGCGGCTGCGGATTTTTCCCAGTTCACTGCCCCATTTGCGCGGCCGCACACTTGTCGCACATTTTTCACCCTATTCTGTTTGAATTTGGAAAAACGTAAAACCTGAAAGTTGTAGCACTTTAAGTTAGCTTTTGAACCTTATATTGTGGAGCCCAAATGGAGTTCTGAGCGAAAGGTTATGTACATTTTACTAGACAGTGCTCAATATGCCTACTCGATTCTTCGTTCGTTCTTAACTATCATCCGTTGATCTCCGAACACGATCACAACTTATTTCCTTGGGCTTTTACTCAGACTTCAAAGCTCCAAATCACTTGAATTCATTCCATAACATCTACATAGCTCGGAATCACTCCTACAAGGCATAAAACACACAATTAGTGCAAAACACTTGCGACTAAAGCTCAAACTCAGTTAAAGTGCAGTAAATTAGAGTGTAATAAGCGACTAAAATACGTAATTATAGTCTATCATCAACACCCCAAAATTAAACCATTTCTCGTCCTCGAGTAATCAAACTACACTTTATATAGATACAACATTTTTAAACAATCCTCCTAACTCATCATACCAAGAATACTTAAAATAGACTATGCACAAAAGCGTAACATCTTCACCTCAAGATTTTGACTTACAAGTACCATGCATTATTCACAAATCACCCACTTAATCTAAAATAGAGGTCACTTACATTATCTTTCCTTCATGAATCAAGTGCCGTCACACAACAAAAGAGAGTAGTTCCACACAATAAAATTTAAGAACACTTAGGAACTCAAGATAGAAAAAATTCACTCATCTCAGAAATAACATTCATATGCCACAAAAGATGCACCATAAGCTTGACCGTAGTGTATTACTCTACTAATCGAGCTCATTCAATAGAGGATCAAGTAGGACTTTATTTGGTTGTAATGTAGGCTGCGGGACGGGTAAGATACATTTAGATATAAGAGTGACTACACCTCCCTAAACACTTTAATACATATATTTTAGCATTCAAACCCCATAATTATGTCAAACCAAACTCCACCTTCACATCAATGTAAATTATCCCATACTTCTTTAAGCACAATTACATCAGGAGTCACCACTTATCAAGGAATTTTTTTTTCACAGTAATACAACTATTTTTTCCTTTTCATTCTTTTTCAATTCAAGTGGATCTTACTTTTTCAAAACAGTGCACTTTTCTCCTTATTTTATTAGTTCCACTCAAAAGCCAAACCAACCACCCCACACTTTAACTTTTACACAGTTTATAACAATTCAAGTGTTCATGAGAGGTTAGAAGGTTCAAATAGATGGTTAATTCAAACAAATGGTAAGGCTTGTAATGTGGTTGCCAAAGAAACATGATTACATGCTCAAAGGGGTTAACTACGATACATAACAATTAAGCGGGTAAACAATATATATGGCTCAACAAAGAAACGTCTATATCACTTCAAAGACTGAACAAAACTACTATTTCGCTATGCAAACACACGAGGCAAGTTCTAGGCATCAAATGCAATGCACAGAATAACACCCAACCCTCACACACACATGGCACATACTCAGGATTGGATTCATCAAGACACTCGTCAAAGCGGTTAGGCAAAGTTAAGCTTACACAATTTAAGGTACTTATACAAGAGTAAGAAAATGGGCCTAAGCGTCACAGCTAAAGTACTCACCATTCTCAAGGCATGACAAAATCAAGAGATATTGCTTCAATTCATCTCACACCGCCTCCTACTCCTAAAAAAAACTAATTACATCCGGTTCAAACAAAACCCTTGGAAAAGAACCGCGGCACAAAAAAAAAACAAGGGGGAATTACTACTCTACCTATAAAGAAAATCTTTTTTAGACTTAAATCCCTCAAGAAACTTGTGTAATAGATCTATCGCCAGGAAAAGTCCAATCTTTTCTATTTTTGTAAAAAACAAATTATTCAATTAAACTAACACAACTAAAATAGCATGGAAAGTCACCCGGACAATCTCCTCGCTCCACACTTTAAATTGTGCATTGTCCCCAATGCACGCTCATACATACAAGAGGGTAAAAGAAACTTCCTGGTAGGCCAAAGGCCGAAGCACTAGCATCTCATGGGGTACTTAGACTTCTCCCAGGCCTGATCCTTCATGTGGGTACCTCACACTTAGATCCAACCATTTGGTTTGTTGTTGCATCCTTCCAATGTCTTTGCTTTCCATGATCCTAAAAAAAATCAAAAATAGATACTACAACAATAATACAATAATAAAAAATAAAAGATAAAATAAAAAATTAAAGTAAAATAAAAAATTAAAGTTGGGATGCCTCCCAACAAGCGCTTGATTTAACGTCGCGGCACGACACATATCGCTTTTTTTTTGCCTCCACCTCGAACTTATGAATTGAACCCCAAGTTTTGGTTCAAGCTTATGATCATGCTCTTGGGGCGATACAAATTTTTGCGAGCCAAAAATTAAATGACACTTTATGAACTTTTTGGCTTTCAACCGAGGAGTGTCATTTTGCCTAGACGGCCTTGAAAATTTCAGAATATAGGGCTCATGTACCTCTTCCTTTAATTCTTCATTGGCTCATACATATAAATTTCCATTTCACCATCTGAACATAATGTAGAGAAGTGTTTGGAATGAGGTCTAACGCGCTCAAATACATGAACTTCAAGATTTTTAACCTCCCCAACACCAATCACACTAGAGTCAACTAAATTTGTTTCTTCAACATCCCTCGTTGACTCTAGTATTACTTCTTCAACATCGGCATCCTCAAATTCTAGTTGGTTAGATTGTTGGTGTTCTACTTTGATCTCCTCCATTAGAACCTCAATTTCGGTATCTAATTCATGCTTTTCTTGGCTACTATCCCTAACATTGGCTTGTTGATCATTAAATGCTTCAACCAATTGACTCATTTATGCCTCCAAGTTGCTAATAACATCATCTTGCCTTTGTATGTGCAGTTGTTTCTCATTATTTTGTTCTACAAGTAACCTTAGCATATTCTTGATCTCTTTCAGGTCATCTTCCCTGGGTTCTTTGTTCCTATTAACTTCACAAGAAAAAGAAGACCCGTCAAAGTAAGGGGTTGGGGGAAGATAAGAAATATAAGCACAATCATGAAAGTGACCATCTTGACCACCACACATATTACACGCATTCCACACATAAGATTGAGTTGGTGCACATAACTTGCTCTCGGGAATATTTTGATAATTTTTCCATGGGCGATTTCCTCCACAATATGCATAAGGTGGATCAAAAGTAGAATTACCTACATAAAAACTCTCATAATTCCAAGATGCCATGTTTTTAAAATAATCAAGTAGAGAAAAAATAAAAATAAAAATAAATAAAAGTAATAGTTCAAACTTGCAACCTAGAAATATGTACACCTACAACTACACTAATAGTCGGCAACGACGCCAAAATTTGATCACGCCCAACTCTAGTCCTAAAAAGGATAAGCGGTCACTGCAAATATATTTCGGTCTAAGAGTCCGGAGTGGAATCCCACAGAGAACTAAGGTTTTGCCATAATTGTTCAATATCGCTAAGAAGGTAAGGTCGAATAAATTTCTAAGTTATAAAGATTAAGATTCTTATATATAACTAATTAACTAAGAAACTAAAGCAGTAAATTAACAACTAAAGATACTAAGGGTTGGAGATTAAATTTAGGAGGTCTAGAGTTATGATTTTCTCAATTGTCGGAATCCTTCCCGCTATGTTTCATGCAATTTCGCCTATGTATTCTCTACTGATCATGAGAACTTTAGGTGTTGTAATTCTCTCTCGAGCAACTACAAAAATTTACTAGGCATATTCTCTCGAACTACGCTAGTTGGCTTTATCTAACCACTCACTATGACCATGTCAAGGCTTTGTTATTTCCAAACCTACCTTTAAACCTGCTTTATTGATTTCTCACATACATTAGGAGTGACATTCTTCAACTACCACCTGAATATGTATCCTTTCTCAAGAAACACATAATAAATAGGCACAATCAATCGTTGTCCATTCAATCAACTGAAGTAAGCACGTAGTTGAACAAATAGACAAATTCAAAGGTTAAATTATATTAAAACATAACAAGAATTCATCCTCCAAGAGGTTCCATCAAAATCCTAGCTAACAAATTAGTTACTCATAATAGTATGTAAATATACAATACTAAAATTCATAACCAATAATGAAAATAGGATAAAGGAAGTGAAAACTCGTAGAAGAATTCTCCGCCTTGCTCCTAGTGTGTTCTTGCCTCCTTAGGTCGAATCTGTATCAAAAGTCCTCAAAATACAATTTTTTCATGAATATATACCAAGTAGGTTCAGACCCAAATAATTAAACCTTCTCCTACGCAAAAAAGAACAATTTTCCCAAACAGGACGTGCGCATCCGCTAATCAACCGCGGATTTTGCCCAGTTCACTACCCTATTTGCGCAGTCAGTGCACGGCCGTGCACTTGTCGCACATTTCTCACCCTGTTCTGTTTCGAATTTGGGAAAACATAAAACCTGAAAGATGTAGCCTTTTAATTTAGCTTTCGAACCTTATATTGTGTAACCCAAATGGAGTTCTGAGCGAAACGTTATGTGTATTTTACTAGATAGTTCACAATATGCCTACTCGATTCCCCGCTCATTCTTAACTATTATCCGTTGATCCCCGAACACGATCAAGACTTAATTCCTTGGGATTTTACTCATACTTCAAATCTCCAAATCACTTGAATTCATTCCATAACATCTACATAGCTCGGAATCACTCCTACAAGGCATAAAACACACAATTAGTGCAAAACACTAGGGATTAAAGGTCAAACTCAATTAAAGTGCAGTAAATTAGAGTGTAATAAGCGACTAAAATACGTAATTATAGCCTATCATCAACACCCCACGCGATACCATCCGTCAAGCAACGACCGAGTGAAGTCCCCTCAATGTGTTGGTACTCCACGCCACAAAGGAAAAGTCCGTACAAACTGGGACTAAGTTACCGACCAGGAAAACAAACGAGTCCCTCCAACAAAAAAACAAGCGAGGCCGCATGCGATATTCTTACATGACTCCACCAAGATCACACATCGCGCCAACACAGGAAATGTGCTCGACCTTGTTCGAATTAACAAGTCAAAGTTCGACCTCGTTCGAACTCATTACGGGTTACATTCGACCTCGTTCAAATTCACACCCAAGCGGCCCTTGACCATCGCCAATTGAAAGCAAAATTTGATCTCGTTCGAATTAACAAGTCAATGTTTGACATCGATCGAACGCATTACGGGTTACATTCGACCTCATTCGAATTCACACGCACGCGGCCCTCGACCATTGCCAATTGAAAGCAAATTCGATCTCGTTCAAATTAACAAGTCAAAGTTTGACCTCGCTCAAACTCATTATGGGTTACATTCAACCTCATTTGAATTCTCACCCATGCGGTCCCCGACAATCGTCAATTGAAATCAAAATTCGACCTCGTTCGAATTAACAAGTCAATGTTCGACCTCGCTCAAACTCATTACGGGTTACATTCGACCTCGTTCGAATTCACACCCACGCGGCCGCCGGCCATCGCCAAAGTAAACTTCGACCCCGTTCGAATTAACAAAACAAAGTTTGACCCCGCTCGACCTCATTACGGGTCACATTCGACCTCGTTAGAATTCACTCCCATGCGTCCCCCGACCATCGCCAAAGTAAAATTCAACCCCGTTCAAATTAACAAAACAAAGTTTTTCCCTGCTCGAACTCATTGCGTGTCACAATTCGACCTCGCTCGAACCAACAAAATAAAATATGACCTCGCTTGAGTTAATCACAAGTCAAAATCCGACCTCGCTCGAATTAACGAATGAAATTCGACCTTGCTGAAATCCTCAACTGAAAGTCAGGGACTCATCACGAGAAAATCCAAAGATCTTTTCAGAAAGAAAAGTCAAAGACATACAACCAAAGACAAACCGACTGTCTTATTCAAAATAAAATATATAAACAGCGTCTTAGAAAAGGCCAAAAGCAAGCCCCCGTAAAAAGAAGACCAGCAACAATGAAGAAAAGAACAAAAATACTAAGTACAAAAAAACTAAGCACAAAGGCTTCACTCAACACTATCCCCGTCCATACCATCACCTTTCTCCCCGCTCGGTGCAGCGACTTCATCTCCACCATCGTCCCCTCTAGCACTTTCATCATGGAAAGTAAGCCCATCTTCGATCTCAGCATCTTCACTGGCCTCCGGTGTTGCAGGGTCGTAGCCGCAAGCAAGAAGGGCCTTGCGTGCTTTAACATGAGCATCTTCAAAAACTACTTCAAGAACGCTCCTCGCCGTGAGCAAGCCCTTATATTAATCCCATTGGGCCTTAACATGGATCCACATTTCGTACAAATGGCGAGGAACGGTAGCCGAGGCAGGTGCTTTACAAGGAGCTTGAGCTAACAACGCCTTTTCAGTCTCGAGAGACACAATTTGATCACCCAGGTTCGAAACATCTCGCTCAAGCCCACCAATTCATTCCTCGAGCCGCACCTCCCTCCGTGCGACTGTCTCCATCTCAGTTTCTTGCTCAAACCTGAGAACGCGGATAGTGTCTTCTAGTGTCGCTGCCCTCGCCAAAGCCTCCACTCGGGCTCCCTCAACCCTCTCTAACTCAGTCACCTTCCATTCTGCCTCAGTCACCTTCTCCGACAACTCTACACTTAGATCAGCGACTCTAGTGGCGCTCTGCTCAAGCTCCCTCGCAAGGCCACCACCTTCTTCTGAAGATCAACACACTCGACCGCAACCCCCTTCCCACCTCAAGCTCCTCTTCTTTGGCCCTATGCAGCCCCTCGAGATCGCTGCATCTGCCAATGGACCGCATCAGGTCCTCATCTTTCCACTCCAACTCCTCCTTAAGGAATTGATGACTGTCGCTCGCCCTGAGTAGCGCATGCATCTCGCGGCACTTGTCGCGAGTCGTAGCCATTTTCTAAAAGACAGCAGCCCGCGTCTCCGCCCAACGAGAACTCTCGATCTCTAAGATAAAAGTCTGAAAAGGAAAAAGAAAGGGTCATCAAAGGTGCAAGGCGTGAAACGAAGAATAAGAATATAGCAAAGAGATTACGCTGAAAGCAATTCCGGCTACACCACATGACAGGCCAACATCGCTGATCCCCCGAAGAGACCTGCTTTCGGCAGTGGAACACAGAAGGTCGAATTGGGGCACCAAGTCCACCGTATCCTCCAACAAGTCATAATCTGATGGAATCTCGAGCACGCGGGAAGGACCTTCCGCTCTCACATCGACCCGGGTAATCTATTCCTCAAACATTCTCATGTCCTCGGGATCGATATCTGAATCGGATTCGTAATCGTCTATAACCGCGCCCTTCACCCTCTCATTGACCAAATAGGGAGCACGGGATGCAGATATGTCAATGGACCGCTCGGAACGATCGCACCGGCCTCTGAACTCTGCCCCTCCTACCATGGTAGTCTCCTCCTCGCCCGAAACGAGCACTGTCTCCACACCCAAGAAAGATGCAAACCTTACGCCCAAACTAGCATCACTGTCAGGTTCAGACACCGCCAACACGGGATCACCCCTCAAATTCTCCTCAATCGAAGACACCCCCTCAGACATTATCCTCCGCCTCTTTGACGGGACCTCTTCGCCATCGCCCTGAGACGGTTCTCCCACCAAACAAATTGCGGGAACCAGAGTATCCGCCCGAGGAGTAGCCTCCAAACGGCCGGGCCTGGGCGCAGATGCGATCCGCAAAGTACCAAGAGCCTGAACGCCCTAATTTGTAGTCAATATTGGCACAGGTCCGACCGAATAATTCGACTGACGGAAAGCAGGAATGGGAGCTCTCGCTCTCCTCGATCCCCTCCGACCTGCCAATAAGAGAAATTGGACCCAAAAAGGATATAGGAAGGAGGAAAATACAGAACAAAGATCAAAGTGTCTAAGGGCAAGACGAGATGACTCAAAGTGTCTAAGGGCAAGACGGATTTCCAGTGCCCCCCCCCCCCCAAACCAAAATTTAAAGCAAAAAAATCCCATTTGAAACCCGTCCTACAAAAAATGTATCTTCTCGATATAGCAGGACACTAACACTAGATCTATGGCGTTATCGCGTAGTGGATTACTCGTTTCGGCCCCAAATCATCAAATCTTCACCTTTCCAAAAAATTTAAATCGATGTATTCCGACTTACTTTTTATTAAAACTCATGTATAAAAATGCGTATTAGTTATTTTTTACTGTGATCTATGTTTTTAGTGATTATTTTGTGATTTAATTAATTTGTTATTTTTATCTAGATTAGATTATTGCTGTGGTAAAAAATTAGTAAAATAGATATGTTGTTATGTTATGAATAATTAATGTCATTAGTTTTTTTTTAGTGTGGTATATGTATTTTCGTGATTATTTTGTGATTAAATTAATATATTGTTTTTTTATCCGAATTAGATTATTTATGTGCTAAAAAATTAGTAAAATAGATAAATTGTTATTTTATGAATAATTATGTTATTTAGATGTAATTATTGTACATATATTAATATGTGATTTTATTGTTGTTTAATGCCCTTCAGAGTTATGTTGTGCTCGTAATTGTAATGTAGGGCCCGTAATTATAATCTAGTACCCTTTAGCATAGTATCATTGTAGTTCTTGATTAATCATTTAGTTACCCGTTAACCAAATAAATATCTAAAAAAAAGATGATAGTTCAAACACAAACTCTCTCAAATTTTAGTCAACAAATATAAGAAAATAACATAAAAACAACAATATTTGTCAAATTAATTATTTTTTTATGAATACTTATAAATTATATCATGTATAATTATAAAATAAAAAACTAACATATAAAATAAGAAACAAACATAGAAAGTAATAAACTAACATATAAAATAATAAACTAATATACAAAATAATAAACTAACATATAAAATAATAAACAGATGTTGGTTCCCCAAGTACACGCAAGTATACGTGGCCGTCAAGTAATAAAGTGACTCAAAAGTAGGATGTCGAACTCATAGAGACTTAGATTGATCGTTAACTAAGCAAACTAAAATCAATTAATTGTCCAAGATATTTAAGAGTAATATTTTTCTATTAATCTACTATTGCCGAAATTAAACAAATAACAACTAATTAATCAAGAATGCAATTTTGTATGACGAGATTTTACTTCAAAGGAGGTGAAAATTCTAGGGTTGTGGTTGGTTTATCAATCCTATTAAGTTCAATAATCACACTCGTTAATCCAGATTATCTATGGTTGCTAATTAACCGGATCGTTTATATGAATATCATGTTCCCACAATACTACTCACCCGTCCACAATATATCAATCCTATATTCCTATGGTATTGAGTCTATCATGAACTATAATACGATATTCAATTAAGCAAGATTGTTAGGTATATTCCTATCTTAACCACGAAATCGTTCCCCGAGCCACGGGTTCAGAAACAAGATCTCTCTAATTCTACTCTAATCTAAATACGGCTTTCCCAAGCATAGCATAGATAGTAGGGTGAATTGGTAGCTACAACAATTCAAAAATTAAATCTATAATTAAAGAAACAACCAAAAGATGATAATCCGAATTTACGAAGATGTAATTACTACACGTATTAATCATGTCAACCAACGTAGAGTGCTTAGCCACTCATGTTCGTAGTGATAATTTTTCAAATATTTTGCATAAACAAATTACAAAGAAAAGATAAAGGGATGAAGAACTCTATGATTTTCTCCTCCAAAAGTGGTTCCACGTGATGTTCTTGGCTCCGGTCACAAAACTCCCTAACAATGGTATTTATTGACTATTTAAATGTTTAGGAAAAAGACTCAATTAAAATAACCAAATCCAAATCCAAATAGGAGATAAAATTAGCTTTAAAAACCCGAAAAATCCTCGCTACATGCCTTGCGTCGCGATCTCTATTGCACGTTCCACCTCGCTTTACACTGTGCCTGACAACCTCTATAGCGCGCTTGGCTTCTCGCGTCACCAGCTCAAACGCGAGCTAAATTGCTCGTGCCGCATGCTTTTTAGCGACCAACGTCCCTTGTCTCGCCTGCTTTTTCATTTTAATTTTTGTTGCCAGCTTTTCATTACAGTTCTCGTTTCTTTGTTTTTCTTCTTTCTCATTCATTCTTTCTTCATAAAAAAATCTTCTTTTGCCTTGTTTCTTTTGTTGTCTTCCTTTAATTTGCTTTTCAAATATTAATCATCACTCCATCATCAAATAATCACGATAAATAGTCACGAGCCATTTTTGTAGCGCATAAAATCTCTACTTTGCTCCCAATTTCGTCTTCAACGTACCTACACATAAAATAAGCTCAATTAAGAATAAATATAGCGTAGTTTAGCATTAAAGCACCAAAATGTAAGGTAAGTAATGCACTAAAAATATGGAATTATCGCCAAACATCACTACCCCACACTTAAACGTTGCTCGTCATCGAGCAATCAAACTACACTTTATATAAACACGACATTTTAAAACAATTATCCTAACTCATCTCACCAAGAATCTTTAAAATAGACTAAGCACAAAAGTGTAACATCTTCACCTCAAGATTTGACTCACAAGTACCATGCATTATTCACAACTCACTCACTTACTCTAACATAGAGGTCAATGACATTACCTTTCCTTCATGAATCAAGTGCCCTCACACAACAAAAGAAATTAGTTCCACACACAATAAAATTTACGAACAACTAGGAACTCAAGATAGGAAGAATTCACTCACTTTCAAAAATAACATTCATATGCCACAAAAGACGCACCATAGGCTTGCCCGTAGTGTACTACTTTACTAATCGAGTAGGCCTTTAATTGGTTGTAATGTAGGTTGCGGGACTGCTAGGATACATTTGGATATACGAGTGACTACAGCTCCCTAAGCACTTTAATACATATACTTTAACATTCAAACCACATACTTATGTCAAACCATAACTCCACCTCCACATCAATGTATATTAACTTCATACTTCTTTAAGTACTTTTGCATCAAGAGTCACCACTATCAAGGAATATTTTTTACAGCAATATAATTGTTTTGTTTTCTTTTTCAACTCAAGTGGCTCTTATTTTTTTCCAAAACAGTGCACCTTTCTCCTTATTTTCATTAGTTCCACTCAAAATCCAAACCAACCACCCCACACTTTAACTTTTACAAAGTTCATAACAATTCAAGTGCTCATGAAAGGTTAAAACGTTCATATAGGTGGTTAATTCAAACAAATGGGTAAGTCTTGTAATGTGGTTGCCAAAGAAACAAGAGTACATGCTCAACGGGGTTAACTACGATAAATAACAAATAGGTGGGTAAACTATATATGTCTGGCTCAACAAAGGAATGCCTATATCACTTTCAAGACTGAACAACGTTACTATTTCACTTTGCAAACACACGGGGAAAGTTCTAGACATCAAATGCAATGCACAGAATAACACACAAACCTCACACACACATGACACTTAACTCACTTAGGATTGGACTCATCAAGACAGTCTAGTGAAAGTAGTTAAGCAAAGTTAATATCATACAATATAAGGTACTTATACAAGAGTCAAAAACTGAGCCTAAGCGCCACAACCAAATTACTTACTATTCGCATGGCATAACAAAGTCAAGAGATATTGCAACAATTCAATTCATCCCACAATGGTTCCTACTCCTAAAAATATAAACTATCTACACCCGGTTCAAATAAAATCCTTGGAAAAGAACCACAACACAAAGAAAAATCAAGGGGGAATTACTACACTACCTACAAAGAAAATCTTTTTGTCCTTTTTCTTTAGACTTAAAATCCCTCAAGAAAACTTTCTAGGAGATCCATCATCGGGAAGAATCCAATTTTTCTACTCTTTTGTTTTTTATTTTTTTCGATTTTTCATACCTACTAAAATACTACACAACTACGAAAACATAAATAAGAAGTTAATATTTTTCTATATCCTACTACTAATTATTTAGAGAATTCTCCCACCCTACACTTAAAAGAGTGCAGTGTCCCCAATGCATAAATAAAGCAAAACAATAACGAGGGTGGACAAGGAACTCCCTGAAAGGCCAAAGGCCAAAGCAATAGCGGCTTACGAGGTACTCAGACTTCCCCCATGCATGGTCTTTTGTGTGGGCAACCCACACTTAGTTCTCACCATCTAACTCGCTTTTGCAATCTTCCAATGGCTTTGCCTCCTATGCTCATAATCCTACAAAACAAAAACAAACACTACAATAATAATAAGATAAAAATAAAAATAAAAGAAAGCAGTAAAGATGGGTTGACTCCCAACAAGTGTCTGATTTAACATTGCGGCACGACACATAATCTCACCTAATCATTGGCAAGTAACACCTTTGACTTCTGACGATCAAAGTCACTTCCTTAATAGTGCTTTACTCTTTGTCCGTTCACTAAGAATGTTCTCTCACCACCTAAGACGCTCAACTCAATTGCACCATGTGGAGTGACTCTTACTATCTCAAACGGGCCCGACCATCTCTATTTGAGCTTCCCCGGAAAGAGTCTCAACCTCGAATTAAACAAGAGAACCAATTAGCCCGGTTTGAACTCGCGATGCAGAATATGCTTATCATGCCAACACTTGGTCTTTTCTTTATTTAACTTGGCATTCTCATACGCATGCAAGCGAAACTCATCAAGCTAGTTCAATTGCATTAACCTCTTTTTACCCGCTAAATCTGCATCAAAGTTCAGCTTCTTTATTGCCCAATAAGCGTTGTGCTCAAGTTCCACCGGTAAGTGGCATGCTTTCCTATAAACCAGCTTGTAAGGGAAGGTTCGATGGGAGTTTTGTAGGCGGTCTGGTATGCCCATAGAGCATCATCAAGCTTTATAGCCCAATCCTTCCTACTTGCACTAACCGTCTTCTCCATGATCTGCTTTATCTCTCTATTTGAGACTTCAACTTTCCCACTAGTCTGAGGATGGTAAGCGGTTGCAACTTTATGTTTGACCCCATATTGCACTAAGACATTGTCCAAGAGCTTGTTACAGAAATGGGTGCCCCCATCACTTATCATCACTCTCGGAGTTTCGAACCTTGTTAAGATATGCTTTTTCACAAACTTGACCACAACCTTGGCATCATTGGTAGGAAGAGCTATGGCCTCCACCCACTTCGACAGATAGTCAACGGCCACCAAAATGTACTTACACCCACTGGACGAGGGAAACAGACCCATAAAATCAATTCCCCAAACATCAAAAAATTTAACCTCCATAATACCGTGCAATGGCATCTCATGCCTTTTTGTAATTGTTCCTGTTTTCTAGCACCTATCATATCTCCTCACGAACTCATGGGCGTCTTTAAACACCCTAGGCCAATAGAAACCCGATTGCAATACCTTAGATGATGTTTTGTCACCCGTATGATGACCACCATAAGGTGATGCATGGCACTCATGTAAGATAACATTTATTTCATATTCGGGCACACATCTTCTCATTAGCAGATCAATACACATGAACTTCTTTTTAGCATAAGGTTCAAGATCAAGCGACATCTCTCCATACCATGGTACCCCCTCAGCAGTAATGGCCAACAATTGCTCATCTGGGAATATTTCCTTGATGACATCTCCCTCAGCTACATGATTCCGAGCTTCTAACTTGGACAAGTGATCAGCCACTTGATTCTCTGTTCCTTTACGGTTCCGGATCTCTAAGTGAATTTCTACAAGGGTAAAATCCAACGGATTAGCGTTGGTTTAGCATCTTTCTTTTCAATCAAATACCTGATGGTTGCATGGTCTGTGTAGACGATGACTTTGGTGCAAACCAAATTGGCCAAAAATTTATCGAACACTCATACTACAACAAGCAACTCCTTTTTTTTGTCACAGTATAATTTATTTGAGCGGGAGTGAGAGTCTTGCTCGTGTAGTAAATGAGTGAAATATTTTGCTCCTTATCTAGCACAACACAGCCCCAATTGCACCATCACTGGCGTCACACATCAACTCGAATGGCTCGTTCCAGTCAGGAGCCATTATGATTGGTTCACTCACTAACTTCTTTTTCAGCTCCTCGAATGATTTCAGACAAACATCGTCAAACTTGAACAACACATCCTTATCTAACAACCTGCACAAAGGAGAGGAAAGTTTTGAGAAATCCTTTATAAATCGACGATAAAAACCTACATTTCCTAGAAACTCCTAACTCTTTTTACTGAAATTGGTGGTGGAAGATTTTCAATTGCTTCCACCTTAGCCTTGTCAACTTTCAGTCCATCGTTGGACACCATGTGTCCCATCACTATACCTTCACGTACCATAAAATGGAACTTTTCCCAATTCAGTACCAGATTAGTCTCCTCACACCCGACAAGCACTTTAGCAAGATTGGTTAAGTATTCATCAAAATAAGGACCAAACACAGAAAAAGCATCCATAAAAACCTCCACAAACTGTTCTATCATATCGGTAAAAATAGCCACCATACACCTTTGACAAGTCGCAGGTGCATTACACAACCCAAATGGAATTCTCTTAAATGCGTAAGTGTCGTAAAGGCATGTAAAAATGGTCTTTTGATCTTCCGGGGCAATAACAATCTGATTATACCCCGAATAACTGTCAAGGAAACAATAGTTCCTGTCCGGCTAACCTGTCAAGCCTTTGATCAATGAAGGGGAGAGGGAAGTGATCTTTTCGTGTAGCATTATTCAACTTCCTATTGTCTATGCATATTCTCCAACTTGTCACACTCCTAGCTGGGATTAATTCATTTTGTTCATTTACTACAACAGTCATAACCCCCTTTTTAGGCACACATTGAACAAGACTTACCTACTTGCTATCAGGGATAGGAAATACTATACCTGCATTGAGCCACATTATTACTTTTTTTCTTACCACCTCTTTCATGATTTTATTGACGCGACGTTGATGTTCAACACTAGGATTGTGTCCCTCCTCATGAGTATTTTGTGCATGCAGAATGCAGGGCTAATACCTTTTAGGCCAGACATCTTCCAACCAATGGAATGCGTGCTCCCTTAGCACCCTTAAGAGCTTTTCTTCCTGCAATTCAGACAAATGAGACGAAACAATCATAGGTAAAGTGTTAGAATTTACCAAATATGCATAATGAAGATGAGGTTGTAAGGGTTTAAGTTCCAATTTTAGGGCCTCCTCAACTGAGGGTTTAGGAGGCGGCCCGATTGGCCTATACGGAGCCTCAAATTGGTTTCTTTCTCTTATGTAGTCGAACGATGCATCCAGAATGTGCAACATCTCCTCAACGTCTTCTTCTTCACATTCCAAATGATTGAACAACGTCAATGCTTTTTCTAGTGCATCTTCTTTAAACACCCTTGGCTCTACGGCTAGTTCATTTATATCCACCACCAAAATCATGGCTAGGTCCTCGTAATGATAAGGCAACTGAATGGCTCGATATACATTGAATACTGATTCTTCATTGTCCATATGCAGGATCATCTTACCTTCTCGAACTTTGATAATTGCATCTACAGTGGCCAAAAGAGGTCGTCCCAAGATGATAGGAACTAACTCATTAGCCACGTAATCTAGGATGATAAAATCTGCAGGAAAAATAAACTTTTCAATATGCAGCAGGACGTCCTCAATTACCCCCTCAAGATAAACATAAGATCTATCAGGTAACTGTAGCATCACCGTGGTGGGTCTCGGAGCTCCTAAGCCCAATTATTTGAACACTAACAACGACATGAGATTCATACTTGCACCCAAATCACACAAGGCTCTACCCACATCAAATTCACCAATCCTCACGGGGATGGTAAAATTACCCGAATCCTTAGGCTTTTGTGGAAGCTTATGTTGAATCCTGGAAGTGCACTCCTCAGTAAGTGCTACAGTCTCAAACTCAGTTAACCTCCTTTTATTTGCCACTATGTCCTTAATATATTTTGCATATTTTGGGACCTCACAGAGCATGTCCACCAAAGGGATGTTCAAATGTATCTGCTTCAACATATCTAGGAATTTGAGAAACATGTGGTCATCATTCTTCTTTCTCAATCTTTGAGGATGTGGGGTGGAACCATCTCTGATTTTTTCTCAAGCTCTGGTTTATTTCTCTCATCTACCTCTACAGGTTTTGGCACTTTTTATTCTTCGAGCCCGGATTGCTCCTTTTTCTTCTTAGGCACTTTTACGAACTCTCTCCCATTTCTCAACATCACTACATTGACGTGAGGATTTTTCTATGTATCACTTGGAAGAGCTCCACCAGGTCTAGTATTCTGATTGTTAGCCATCTTCCCAAACTGCCTCTCTAGATTTTTGAATTCTGTGCGCAATTGCTGATTGTCTATCAAGAGATTTTTCATCATGTCAGTCACACTCTCCTCTTCTTGCTGTGGGGGTTGAGGTGGACGATTGTAATTCGCCTGAGGTGTAATATTCTGATTTCCACCCCAAGAGAAGCTAGGATGATTCCTCCAATTCGGCTTGTATGTGTTACCATATTGAGCATTTTGATTCATCGGCCCTCTAGCATGTTTCCTTACGTAGTAGATGGATTTAGGATTTTGTAACGATCGGTCATTTTAAGTATTTGAAATTTGCTCGGTAGTTTGGGGGCACGAATATCTACGTACGATATATTAGGACTTGTGTGCAAAATTTGAGTTCATTCCGAGTTGATTTGATATGTTTCGGCACGAGTTTTTGGAAGTCGAAAGATCGAAAGTTAATTAAGTTTGATTTGAGGTGTGTTTAATCGTTTCGATGTTGTTATGCGTGATTTGATGCCTTGAGTAAGTCCGTGTTATGTTATGGGACTTGTTGGTATGTTCGTACGGGGTCTCGAGGGGCTCGGGTGAGTTTTAGATAGAATTAGGTTGTGTTGCGCTCGTTTTTCTTATGTTTCGACGTCGTTTCTTCAAGCATAAATGGTACCACATTGAACAAATGAGCTCTGACTTCTATTTTGGTTGAAGCGTTATATCTGTATCGTAATTACGGATCCGTAGCAAAATGAATAGTCGAATTTGGACGCCGTATAAGGATTTTATGGTCATTTTACTAAGAATTGGGTTGCAAGATTTTCAGATTAATTACGAAATTTCCACTGACTTCGTATTTGAAAATTTGTACTATTTCCAAACATTGAAACCAACATATCTCTTTCAATATAAAGTCAAATGGAGTGATTCAAGAGCCTAACTTGACTAGAAATTCACAAGGAATCCATTGGAAGCATCAAAAGTGAGTTTCGAGATCTTTTGGCATAAGAATCGAGGCAGAACAATGTTAAAATGAAGGTTTTGTTTATTTGACATATTTTGATTCAGGGAGCTCAGAGTTGGGCAATTTTGGAGACGATGTTCAGCATATGAATTGGGGGAAGTGTTCTCAACTCAATTTTTGTTATGTTTCGTGAATCTATCTTTGATTTTAGCTTTGGTTGATGAATTTTTAAAGAGGAGATTGGGTGTTTTGGACTAAAGTTTTATAATATGAAATTTTGAGTTTTGAATATCGATTCAGAGTAGGATTTGGGTGAAACTAGTATGGTTAGACTCTTAATTGAATGGGTTGACGGATTGTATGAATTTTTTTGGGTTTCGAGGTGCGGGCCCGGGTTGGGTTTTTTGGCCGATTTGGGCTTTTGATTAAAGATTCAACCTTTTTCGATTGGGATTGATTCCTTTAGCATTGTATGATATATTTGAGTTGTTTATGGTTAGTTTCAAGCCATTCAGAGGCCGAAACACGCGGGATGACATTTTTGGAGCATTGCTTGGCTTGCTCGGTATTGGAATATTCTTGTTCGAGGTAAGTAACTCTTCTAAACTTAGTGTTGAGGGTATGAAACCCCGAGTTACGTGCTATGTGATTGATGATGAGATGACGCACATGCTAGGTGACGGGCGTGTGGGCGTACACCCTGTGAATTGTGACTTCCATGGCATTGTATAAAGGCCCTATCTTGTTGTTATTTGTGTTGTCACCATGTGATAAAGTAATTGAGCTGTCAATCATGCTAGATATTATGCTTAGACTTATGCTGATAATGTTTGGACCCACTGAGGTCATTTCTACCGTGGAGTTATATGCTTTCATTGTTTTATATACTCAGCCATATGCACTCATATGCATATCATGTCTCAGTCTCTGTTGTTATTCATTGATACATCACATCATCATTTTTAGGCTAGTTTCATGACATTGTGAGCCCGAGAGAGGGAAAGATATTGGAGAGATTGATGACTGAGTGAGGCCGAGGGCCTGATTGTGAGGATATTTATGGTATCGAGCTACATGCCGCAACATGTTTATTTATGGGATGGAGCTGCACACCGCAATATGTTTATTTATAGGAGCGGGTTGCACGCCGCAACATGTTTGGTATAGGTCGAGGGCCTCATTGATTTATGCCATGATTGGCTTGGTATAGTGCTTGGGCTGAAGGAGCCCCTCCGGAGTCTGTACACACCCCAAGTGAGCGTAGGTACCTACTGAGTGATGATTGCCCGAGGGGCTGTATATGAGTGATGTTTGCTCGAGGGTCTGTATATGAGTGATTGGGAGGACTGAGTGACTGAGAGGTCTGAGTGAATCGATGCTCTGAGAGCTTGTATATGGTTTTATAACCGAGTTGCATCGCATTTGACATGCAGACTTGATAGACATGCATAAAAATGCATTTTCTTCTCATGTTATATAGTATCACGTCATTCATGACTTTTTACACACATTGGTATGTGGGTACAGAGAGGTGTTTTTGCACTTGATATTTGGAAAGAAAATGAAACCTCTTACTTATTGTTGAAAGGATTTTGAGAAAAAATATAAGTTTTCAAACTTACCTGTATTTTTGGCATTTTCGTCAAAAGAATTGAGTTTCACCAAAAATATTTGAAACGCATGCCTATTTTTCTGAAACTATGAACGGGTTGAGAGCTTTTACTTTTGAGATACCCTTTATTACTTGTATTATGCTATTATGGATTATTGTAGAATACCAGTATTGGACCTGACCTCGTGATAGCTCGTCACTACTTTTAACCTAAGGTTAGGTTTGTTACTTACTCGATACATGGGGTCGGTTGTACTAATACTACACTTCTGCACATTGCGTGCAAATGTTGGATGCAGTTGTTGCTGTATTTGAGGGTTGCTGGATTTGAAGATGTACCAGCGTCCCTGATACAACTGCCTCTGTTGTTCGGGGTAGTCTTAGATTAAATTGTGTTGTTTATGTACTTTTCAAACAGACTATGTATTTATTTCATTTCCGCTTGTAAAATATATTCTTAGAAGCTCACGACTTGTACTGCCAGTCCTTGAAGTATGTAATAGTTTCAGATAATTTATTCTGTTTAATTGACTTGTTAACTATAATTGAAATTTGGATAGTCATTATTTGGCTTACCTAGTGGGTTTGGTTAGGTGCCATCACGACTAGCGGATTTTGGGTCGTGACAGATTGGTATCAGAGCTCTAGGTTCATTGTTTCTACATGTCATGAGAAAGTGTCTAGTAGAGTCTTGCAGATTGGTATGATGGTGTCCATACCTATCTTCGAGAGGCTACAAGACATTTAGGATATACTTCATGTCTTTCTTTCCTTATCGCGCGACATTGATTCGACAGAAAGCGTAACTTCTTGAATTCCTTCCCCGCATTCGTGTGCGCACATGAGCGCTCGGTATCAGCTGTGCATCGACGGCTTGTGATTTCCATGGTTGAGGTGCGAGATGTGATTTTGTCATGTTGATGATGGGCGAGTCTGAAGGACTTGAGGTCGGGTCTTTTCTATGGCTTGAGTACTGAGATTTCGATTGTGTGAGCACGTGCATTTGGGACTTATATGTCCGTTTGTGTCCTTATTGGTGGGATTTGTGACTAGATGACTATGTGGGGAGTATGATTTGATTGCGAGATGTGTTCAGAGTGTTCGAATGTGACAAGAAGAGTTTGCTAGAAAGGTAGCAAGGACTATTGGGTGTTTGACTTATGTATGGATTTGGCGTATGGCCTCGAGTTAGGGGTGTGTTGAAGGACCTCTCATATGGTTTAGTTGTGGAGTGAAGTAGACTTTCATGTTTTGTTATGAGTTCAGACTCAAGGAGATAAAATGATTGCATAATAGTTATGATTATGGAGGAGTATAGAGAGATATCAGTTTGAGTCTAAGTAGGTGGGGCTATTTCCTGCGGGGTGTCCTGAGGTTGTGTGATCCTTATATTGTTTTGTGGCGAGTTCTATTTTTACCAGTGAATTATATATAGAGCAATTTGAGTTTAGATCGCTTGTGGAACTTGGCTTGGCTATTACGAGGATGAATGCGAGACTACAGATGATACGAGATATTAGATGGTTTGTGTTACATGAGCTTATGAAGAATTTAGTTGAAGTTCAGTGCGATATTTTGCAGCAACAGAGTATGGGCATTGTGAGTTATTGCATGCTTTGATCTATGGCTTGGAGCCAAGTGGGGGAGTCTGTTATTGATAAGTTGGTTGCACAATTATGTGTTGTATTAGTTTCATTTTGAGGTATACTGGTGAATCAGTTATGACTGGCACAGGTTGAGTTTGAGGAGGACTCTAGTAAAGGAATTTCTGGATACGGGTTGTATTATGTTTGTGGGTATATGTGGAACACTGAATGATTGAGCTGTTATCCGTAAAGAATGTAGTGTGCATGAAGTAGGGAATTCACTCGGTTGCTTAGAAGTGTGAATTACTTCTTAGGGTGTTGGTATGCAAATGGGGCACATGCCATTCGGTCTGCTTGATTAGTTTAATTAAGGATTGAGTAGAGTGGATGACTCTCGAGAATGGTTCTAATGGATTCAAGATTTATATGTAACAATTGGGAATCCTAAGGATGTGTATTTGGCTAGAAAATGAGATTTATATTGAAGGGTGTAAAGATTTGTGGCATTTCTATATCATTATGGATTTTACATTTTGGTATTAGGATAGGGGAAAAAACGGATTAAGATTTACGGAAGGTCTCTTCAGAGTGGGTGTCTTAGTTGTGGTACTTTTGGGGTGATTAAGAGGGAATTCAGCGTCTTACGAGCCTTAGGGCAGTGTGGTTCTATGCTAGAGTTCGTGGGGCACGTTTGGTTAAGGATCGTAGTGTTCTAGCAAGGAGAAGTATCCATTTGAAGGCAATTTGAAAGGGGCTTGGAGAGATAGGTCATATTGGTAGTTGGTTGGATCAACACAGTAATGGGTATGATCGGTTCATTGGGTACTTGCGACGTGGCTAGTCTACTAGTGTTTCGTGGCAACGCTCTTCGGTTTGGCAACCTGCGTAGTTTGGTTGAGTTAGAGGGATTCAATCCTGACGATTTGGTTAAGTGCAAATGGATTTCGGAGAGTTCTTGATGGTTTTTACCATGATTTGATATGTATATTTCGTACTGGTGCGTGGGGCATGTTGCGTATTGTGATCTAGGATGAAATCGAATGGAAAGTTCTTGGCTAATCGAGTATGTAGTTTCTTGCGACTCGGAGTTGGTTTTGAGATTTTCATATCTTTCATATGATGGTATAATGGTTTCGGTGTGTTGTGTAGTATTGAGAATTGCAGGTGCAAGGTCACAATTCGGTTTTGAAGTGAAGATCATGAAATTCGTAGGTGGCATGGATGGTTTCAGATGACTAGGTAATGATGTTACTATTTGGTATGTCTTGATGAGAGTATACATTTCGGGAAGGGCAATGTGTTTGACTTATGGAAACCTTATTGGTTCTGCAACACTCTCCTGGTTGATCGACTGCGTATATTCAAATTTTGCTTTGTGGCAGAGAAGGATTATAGAGGTATTCCTCGTGGTATGATCGTGTATTGGAGAAGTGCTATACATTCTGGTGGTGGAGTTGGGATCATATATGGTGGTACGTGTGTTCTACGAGTTTGGAGACTAGGAGTCCTCATGAGCAGATTGTTTCATGGTTGTGGGCTGTGAGTTTTGGCCGAAGCTAGCTAAGTGGTAGTGTGTGTTGTGATTCAGTTATTGTGGAATTTTGAAGGGTTAATCATCTAATTGTGGGGGGCCATAGTCGATTTGGGGGTCCATAGGCAGGCCCAATTAAGATGTGTATTCTACACCGAGTTGGATTGATGGAATCCATAATACTATTATTGAGGGACATGTTATTCGGTTGTTGCTAAAGTTATTCGTGTTCTAAAATGATTTATGAGTTACTCTTCTATGCTGTGAGGAGTTTTGATTCGTTGGTTTTGGGAACACATGGTGCGGTTCTATTGTGGTCTTATAGCGGAATTTGAGTGAGACGAGTAATTGGGTATTGCATGATTGAGGGCGTATTGTTTATGTTCTTTCGGGTTTCGTGTGGCATTGTATCGTCTAGTTCTCCGTGGTTATGGTAATGCACTTAGAATACTGAATGTCAAATTTTGCGTGGTTATTAATTTTGAGGAAGGCGGAGCGAGGTATATAGTATGGACCAACGTTTCTATAGGGGTCACGCATTGCAGCGAAGTTATATTGAGAGATGATCCTTTGTGTTGGGTTCGTGTGTTCTAGTTCTACGGTGTGTGCTAGGCTTTTAGTGTGGTGTTGTGAAGGTACATGTTATGATGGCAGAACTATCCTCTCGTTTGAAGAATTTTTAGGTTTGAGTACATTTGGAATGTTGCTATTTGGTGCACGGGTTGCACAGATTGTGGCTTTAAGCTGTATCTACGTGTCATGTCACTATATTGATTATGTTAGGTGGGAGGAGGTCATTGTGTCTAGAATGGGTTCTATCGGATCTGGATGCAATATATTTGGAAGGCTATTAATGTTGGTCGGCTTAGAGATTTGCTATAGTTCTTATCGAAGGAGAGGGAGTTCCACAACTTGTTGATCCGACGAATGGTTATGGGTTTCTGCGTGTTCGTTCATCATTGGCAGTATATGAAAGTGTTAGAACGAGGCTTTGTTCGATAAGAGGTGTATTACCGGCATTGGGTTGTTAGAGTAGTTTCTGTTAGTCAACTTGGGTTACGATTATGGCTCGATACAGCTTGTTCAAACTTATTCAGTGTGTTGATGCGAGATTCTGATATTATAGAAATATCGGATGTAGAAGTTGGATTCTAAGTCTTATGGGCTAGATTGGATGAAGAAATTTCAGTTATGTTATGTTATCATATCTATATGGGGTAGGGTAACGTGGGATCACCCCCGGGGTATGTGCATGCTAAGGTTATATGGCGATTTTGATGGTATTTAGAACAACTCTGGGTACGTTCGAGGACGAACGTATGTTTAAGTGGGGGAGGATGTAACGATCCGATAAGTCGTTTTGAGTATTTGCACTTTGCTCAGTAGTTTGGGGGCACGAGTTTCTCCGTATGATGTATTAGGACTTGTGTACAAAATTTGAGTTCATTCCGAGTTGATTTGATATGTTTCGGCGCGAGTGTTTGGAAGTCGAAAGTTCGAAAGTTCATTAAGTTTGATTTGAGGGGTGTTTAAATATTTCGATATTGTTATGCATGATTTGAGGCCTCAAGTAAGTCAGTGTTATGTTATGGGACTTGTTGGTATGTTCATACGGGGTCCCGAGGGTCTCGGGAGGGTTTTGGATAGAATTGGGTTGTGTTGCGCTCGTTTTTCTTATGTTTCGACGTCGTTTCTTCAAGAATAAATGGTACCACATTGAACAAATGAGCTCCAATTTCTATATTGGTTGAAGCATTAGATCCGTATCGTAATTACGGATCCGTAGCAAAAAGAATTATCGAATTTGGATATCGTATGAGGATTTTATGGTCATTCTACTAAGAATTACATTGCTAGATTTTTCAGATTAATTACGAAATTATCACTGACTTCGTATTTAAAAACTTGCACTATTTCCAAATATTGAAACCAACATATCTCTTCAATATAAGGTCAAATGGAGTGATTCAAGAGCCTAACTTGACTAGAATTTCACAAGGAATCCATTGGAGGTATTAAAAGTGAGTTTCGAGATCATTAGGCACAAGAATCGAGGAAGAACAATGTTAAAACAAGGGTTTTGTTCATTTAACATATTTTGAGTTGGGGAGCTCGGAGTTGGGAAATGTTCGAGGCGATTTTCAGCATATGAATTGGTGTAAGTGTTCTCTACTCTAATTTTGTTATATTTCGTGAATCTATCTTCAATTTTAGCTTTGGTTGATGAAAATTTTAAGAGGAAATTAGGAGTTTTGGCCTAAAGTTTCATAATATGAAAATTTGAGTTTTGAATAGCGATTCAGAGTTGTATTTGAGTGAAACTAGTATGGTTGGACTCGTAATTGAATGGGTTGAAGGATTTTGTGAGTTTTGTCGGGTTCTGAGGTGCGGGCCAAGTTTGGGCTTTTTGGCCGATTTTTTGCTTTTGATTAAAGATTCGACCTTTTTCAATTAGGATTGGTTTCTTTAGCATTGTTTGATGTATTTGAGTTGTTTTTGGTTAGTTTCAAGCCTTTTGGAGGTCTGACGCGCGAAATGGCATTTTTGGAGCATCGCTTGGCTTGCTCGGTATTGGAATTGGCTTGTTCGAGGTAGGTAACTCTTCTAAGCTTAGTGTTGAGGGTATGAAACCCCAAGTTACGTGTTATGTGATTGACGATGAGGTGACACACTTGCTAGTTGACGAGCGTGTGGGCGTACACCCTGTGAATTGTGACTCTATTGCTTCCATGGCAGTGTATAGTGGCCCTATCTTGTTGTTATTCGTGTTGTCACCATGTGATAAAATAATTGAGTTGTCAATCATGCTAGATATCAAGCTTAGACTTATGTCGATATTGTTTGGACCCACTGATGTTATTTCTATGGTGGAGTTATATGCTTTATTATTTTATATACTTAGTCATACACACTCATATGCATATCATATCTTAATCTGTGTTGTTATTAACTGATACATCGCATCATCATTTTCGGGCTAGTTTCATGACATTGTGAGTCCAAGAGAGAGAGAGACCGGAGAGATTGATTATTGAGTGAGGCCTCGGGCTTGATTGTGAGGATATTTATGAGTGAGGCCGAGGGTCTGATTGTGAGGATATTTATGGGATCGGGCTGCACGCCGCAACATGTTTTTTATGGGATCAGGCTGCACGTCGCACCATGTTTATTTTTGGGAACGGGCTGCACGCCGCAACATGTTTGATATAGGACGAGGGCCTCATTAATTTATGCCATGATTGGCTTGATATAGTGCTTGGGATGAAGCCCCTCTGGAGTCTGTACACACCCCTAGTGAGCATATGTACCTATTGAGTGATAATTTCCCGAGGTGCGGTATATGAGTGATGTTTGCCCGAGGGGATGTATATGAGTGATTGGGAGGACTGAGTGACTGGGAAAACTGAGTCAATTGATGCTCTTAGAGCTTGCATATGGTTTTATCACCGAGTTGCATCGCATTTGACATGCACACTTGACATACATGCATATAAATGCATTTTCTTCTCATGTTATTTAGTATCACGTCATTCATGACTTTTTACACACATTGGTATGTGGGTACAGAGAGGTATTTTTGCACTTTATATTTGGAAAGAAAATGAAACCTCTTACTTATTGTTGAAAGGATTTTGAGAAAAACCACAATTTTCCAAACTTACCTGTATTTTTGGCATTTTCAGCAAAAGAACTGAGTTTCTTTAAAAATATTTGAAAAGCATGCGTTGTTTTTGAAACTGTGAACTGGTTGTTCCCTTTGACTTCTGAGATACCCTTTTTATTACTTGTATTATGCTGTTATGTATTGTTTTAGAATATCAGTATTGGACCCGACCTCGTGATAGCTCGTCACTTCTTTCAACCTAAGGTTAGGTTTGTTACTTACTTAGTACATGGGGTCGGTTGTATTGATACTACACTTCTGCACATCGCGTGCAGATGTTGGCTGCAATTTTTGCTGTATTCGAGGGTTGCTGGATTTGAAGATGTACCCGCATCCCTATTGCAGCTGCCTCTGTTGTTCGGGGTAGCCTTAGATTAAATTGTGTTTTTTATGTACTTTCCAAATAGACTATGTATTTGTTTCATCTCCGCTTGTAAACTCTATTCTTATAAGCGCACGACTTGTACTACCAGTCCTTGGGGAATGTAATAGATTCAGATAATTTATTCTGTTTAATTGACTTGTTAACAATAACTGAAATTTCGATAGCCATTAGTTGTCTTACCTAGTGGGTTGGTAGGTGTCATCAGGACTAGCATATTTTGGGTCGTGATAGATTCATGGGACATATGTCACTTGTGTGACCTTCACCTCACAACTCGCAGCAAGTAGACATATGTTGCACATGTTGCATATGTTGTGCTTGGTGCATTGTCATTTTATTCATCTGATTCGCTAATCTCGGTATATTTGCCCTCATTGTTGAGAAGTCATCAGGATTGATCAAACATGCCGCATTTTGTTTAAGTGCTCTTCGTGGTTCCCCATCTCCTTGCCAATTATTATCATTAGCAGTAAAATTGTTTAGCAGGATTTAGATCTCACTATACGGTCTTTCCATGCAACTACCCACAAATGTTGAGTCAAGATTCATTTTTGATGCCTCGTCCAACCCATCAACGAAAGTGTGACCCAACACCTCATCAATCTGACAATCGAAGAGTCTCACCATCTCGTTGTTGAAACCCCAGAATCTGGATCCTCAGTAACTTTGTCTTCTTTGTGGGAAAAAATTGATTAAGAATTTCCTTGCTAGATCATTCTAATTGTGGATTAAGTTTGCAGGCTCCTTTAGTAACCATTCCTTAGCTTCCCCCCATCGGTGAAAAGTGAAACAATGTCAGCCTGACATAGTCCTTGGAAACGTTTGGAAAATTGTAAGTGTCTGTAATTTCTAAGAAGTTCTGAATGTGCTTCTGCGGGTCTTCATGAGATAGACCCACATATTTCCCTGTGGATTGAATCAGCTGTACCATGTACTGTTTGAGTTCAAAGTGACTCGTGCTGTCAGGCTTCACAATCGCCTGAGTCATAAGAGCCAGCTTGGGCCTTGAACTTCTATCATCGGACGCTCTACGATGTCCAGCTTGGGCCTTGCAGCTTCTATCATCGGACGCTCTACGATGTCCAATTCTCTTTCAATTCTAGTTCTAGCTTCAACTTCCCTCCTCACTCTATGAAGTGTTCGTTCGATTTCAGGATCAAGAGGAAGGAGATTGTTTACGCTTCTACTCTTCTGCATTAACGAGAAGAACATGCGTTATCATAAATAAAGCAAACTAAAAATTAAAACTTGAACAAATAAGGAATAAAAGCTTAACTTAACTAAACAATCAATAACTAAGTCCCCGATAACCGCGCAAAAAACTTGTTGGTTCTCCAAGTACACGCAAGTATACGTGGCCGTCAAGTTATAAAGTGACTCGAAAGTCGGATGTCAAACTCACAGAGACTTATATTGATCGTTAACTAAAAAAACGAAAATCAATTAATTGTCCAGGATATTTAAGAGTGATATTTTCTATTAATCTACTATTGCAGAAATTAAACAAATAACAACTAATTTATCAAAAATGCAACTTTGTATGACGAGCTTTTACTTCAGTAGAGGTGAAAATTCTAGGGTTGTGGTTGGTTTATCAATCCTATTAAGTTCAATAATCACACTCGTTAATCTAGATTATCTATGGTTTCTAATTAACTAGATCGTTTATATGAATAGCATGTTTCCACAATACTACCCGCCTGTCCACAATATATTAATCCTATATTCCTATGGTATTGAGTCTATCATGAACAAATAATATACGGTATTCCATTAAGCAAGACTATTAGTGTCACGACCCCAAATCCTAACAGGTCGTGATGGAGCCTATCGTGTAAATAGGCTAGCCAACCATCACATTACTACACATTTGTTCTATTATAATATTTCAAAAATCAATAATAAGCAGCAATCAGAGTATAAAATAATTTCTTTAAGTCTTTACGTCCCAAATATAATCTAACAGTCTAAACAAATCTCCCAAGACTGGAGTCAACTGATCACGAGCATCTAAGAAATAAACTAACTCTGCTAATGTCATAATAAATGTCTATGAATCAAATACTAAGTACTATATGAAGAAGGGAAGTGGAGAAGCTGCGGACGCTGGACAGCTACCTCAAAATCCCAAAAGCTGAAGACAACGAACTCGGACGACTACTGCTCCGAACCAGTACCTGGATCTGCACACAGGGGTGCAGGGAGTAATGATGAGTACGCCAACTCAGTAGTAATGAAAATAAATCACAGTCTGAAGTATATGAAACACACAGCACAAAACACCTATCCACAAAACAGTAAAACATCCAGTCTCCATAAAGTATACATCAAATACATAAGTTCGAAAAACCAATTTCCAAAAAATCCTTTGAAACAAATGTATTTTCAATATATCTTAGTAAAACTCTCGGTAATATCAGTTTGAAAAATGAAGTGAATCATAGTCAAAACTCAGTAAAATATCATCGTAAAACTGCCCCTCGGGCCATAATCATCACTCGTAACAATTTTCCTCAGCACCTCACCATCACTCAGTATCAGCCCCGCGGGCAACCTCACTGTCACTCATGCCTCCCAATCACTCATCACTTGGCACTCGCACTCAGTAGGTACATGCGCTCACTGGGGGTGTGTACAGATTCTGGAGGGGCTCCTACAGCCCAAGCGCTATAAACAAGCCACATCATGGCATAAATCACTCTCAGGCACTCAGCCTCTCTCACATCATAACATCCTCACAACATTGGCCCTCGGCCACACTCAGTTAGACACTCTCAGCATGCCACTCGGGCCATGAATAAAACGGGGTTCTCGGCCCAAAATAGTATTTCATTTCAAGAAATAGTAATATCATCAAATAAGAGTGTCAACAATTTCACAAGAAAGACAGAGTGAAAAATCATAGTTTCAAAATAGTGAGAATATTAGTAAAAACAGCCCCCAAGGGGTTAAAACAGATCAACACTAGGCCCCAAACATGGCTTACAACCCAAATATAACAAAACACAGTAATACTATAAATCATATGCTTTAAAAGCGGTTTCGCAATTGCCTAAAAAGGTATAGTTTTGCCAAATTTCCAATTCGTGCACACCCCACACTCGTCATCCAGTGTGTGCGTCACTCCAAATCCGTGAAGGATGTAAAGTCCGGGGTTTCATACCCCCAGGACAAGATTTAAAGACATTACTTACCTCAAACTAGCCCGAAAAGCTACTCTGCAACCCGCTTGCCTCTCAAATCAACTTCCGGGTGCTCCAAATGTATATAGATTAGATTTTTCTCATCAAATTGTGCTAAGGGAATGAATTCCAATTGAAAACTACAAATTTTAGCACAAAACCCGAAATTAGCCTAAACCCGACCCCCGGGCCCACGTCTCGGAACTCGATAAATTTTATACCAAAATGTTCTTTATCATCTCACGAGTCTGTACATATAAAGAACGCTAAAATCAAAGTTCATTTGACCCCTTAAATCATCTCCTAAAGGTCTCATAATCTCAAGCCCTAACTCCACCTTTTTCTACTGATTTTCATGAATTATACACTGGTATTTTGATCCTTAATTACATATAATCGAGTTTTAGGGTCCAAAATCCTTACCTCAATGAAGAACAATGATTTCCTCTCTTCAAAATCGCCTCAAATCACTTTTCCCGTTCAAAAATGGCTGAACAATAGGTTATGGTCGCGGAGGGTTTAATTAAATACTTCCAGTTATTTCTTCATTATGAACGCGACCCACTTCCCGCATTCGCGAAGCACTTTTTTCTCCAGGCCCCAATTTTCCCTTCGCGAACACACCTTGCTGGTCGCGAATGCACATCTTCCACCATACACACCATGGCGATCGCACCCCAGGCCCAGCGAACGCATAGACCAATGGGCCTGGGGTCCCTCAACGCTAATACACTACGCGAACACACCCCTACTTCTGCGTTCGCGATGCCCAGACTTCTCACCCTCTGCGTTCGCACCTCCACCTTCGCGAACGCACAGAAGAAACTGCCCCAGCTCCCAACTTTCCCTATGCGAACGCATAGGGTAAAATTTCTCTGTAGAAACAACAGAAAAACAACATAAGTTCCAAACAAGAAATGATCCGTTAACCATCCGAAATCAACTCCGAGGCCCCCAGGACCTCAACAAAACCTACCGTATCTCGTAACATTATTCAAACTTAGTCGAACCTTCGAAACATCAAAACACCAAAATCACATCGAATTCAAGCCTAAGAACTTTGAAAATTTTAAATTCCACCAACGATGCCGAAACCATCCAAAACAACTCCGGTTGACCTGGAATTTTGTAGACATATCCAAAATAACATTACGAATCTGTTCAAACTTCTGGAATTCCATTCCGACCCCGATAGCCTATTTTCCACTGCCGACCGGAAATCACCAAAAACTAATTTTCGCCAATTCAAGCATAATTCTACACCGGACATCTCAAAAATATTCTGAACACACTCCTAAGTCCCAAATCACCTAATGAAGCTATTCGAGCCATAAAATCCGCATTCCGAGGTCATTTACCAATAAGTCAACTCTTAGTTGACTTTTCCAACTATAAGGCTATTTTTAGAGACTAAATGACTAAACTCTCACTACAACCGTTCCGATTCCAAGCCTACCAACTCTAACACATCATAAACAGTATAACCAACCTATGAGAAGGAAATAACAACAATAATAATGCAGGTTCTACGGAACGACCGACCGGGTCGTTACAATTAGGTATATTCCTATCCTAACCGTGAAATCGTTCCCCGAGCCACGGGTTCAGAAACAAGCTCTATCTAATTCTATTATAATCTAAACACGGCTTTACCAAGCATAGCATAGATAGGAGGGTGAATTTGAGCTACAACAATTCACAAATTAAAACTAGAATTAAAGAAACAACCAAAAGATGATAATCCGAATTAACGAAGATGTAATTAATAAACGTTAATAATCATGTCAACCACAACCCTATAATGTAGAGTTCCTAGCCACTCATGTTCGCATTAAAAAATTTCCAAGTATTTTGCATAAACAAATTACAAAGAAAAGATAAAGGGGCGAAGAACTCTATGATTTTCTTCTACAAAAGTGGTTCCACGTGATGTTCTTTCCTACGGCCGCAAAACTCCCAAAAAATGGTGTTTAATGACTATTTATATGTTTAGGGAAAATACCCAAATGAAATAACCAAGTCCAAAACCAAATAGGAGACAAAATAAGCTTTAAAAATCTGGAACACCCTCGCTACAGGCCTTGCCTCGCGACTTCTATACCGCGCTCTGATACACTCAAATTACACCTTAAAATAGTGTAAGCGATCGATGTCAAATATAGTAACCCAACTAGGTTTGGTTCGATTCTAACAGAGAACAATATATAGGCGATTAGGAATGTAAGAAAATTATCACTTATCGCGCAATGCCAAACACTTAGATTTTTGTTTAGAAAATATTTATAACTAAATGCAAAAATGTAAACTAACCTAGAAAGAAAGTAAAATGATCAATGGCTACAAGTATGAATGCATCGGGAATTACACTCAAGTAACGATCTGATATACTTCACAATTTTACAAATATGAGCGAGTTTATGTTAATTAGCCACGGATAATAGTTCTTAATTAGCTTCTTCCAAAGACTAACAGGACTTCCTAATTGAATTATTCCTAACCCAATTAAGAGATTAAACACACCCAAATATGGCTACAAGTAGTTCAATCCTATTCCTAGGTAGAATCTATAAAATGAGGGTTAAAACCTCAAGTTCTTGTTAATTAATCTTTTCCAATCCCAAATTATCTTTTCCAAAATTAATTCGGAGTTAATGGGCAAGTCCTAGGGTTAGCTAATCCCTTTGAAAAAATTTAAAAACAAGAATAATTAAAGAAACAACAACTCACGTCATAAATAAATGAAAGTCATTTAATACATAAGCACAACAAGGTATTTAATTCACACTTTAATCAAGAATATTTCCATAAACAAGATTTAGTGTTGGAAATAAATACTACACACTTAAATATTCAATAAAAAGCAAGGAAATGAAGAAACAAACATAAATGGGTAAGAAATCCTTAACCACAAGCTCGAAATCTTCAAAACCCAAGTGTGTGTGCAAACCCTAGCTTCAAAACTTGTTCTCCCTTGTCTTCAAGACTCAAAATATGTTAAAACAATGCCAAAGATAAGCCAAAGATACTGAAAATATCTACTAGGTCGAGTATATGTGGGTTTGGGATTGGAAAAATGTGATTTTACAACTTTGTCGAGGTCTGATGCCCGTTGACCGCACCTGCGGAACAATTCTCGCAGGTGCGGTTCCGCAGAAGCGAAAACCACATCGCATGTGAGATTCTAAGTTATTTCTTCCTTTTCCGCAGATGCAGACCAAACTACCGCACATGCGGTTCCGCAGGTGTGGAAACCACGTTGCAGGTACGACTTGTGTACAATTGAGCCATTTGTGTAGGTGCGGAACAATACTCCGTAGGTGTGATGTCGCACCAGCGACCAAACGTCCGCAGGTGCGGAATTACTTAAGGTTTTTGTGCTTTTTTCACCAATTTGTGCTCAAATCCACGTCAATTCAACGCCAATAACTTGATGGTATCATTTCCCTGAAAGTCGAACAATACACACTATAAACAACCTCATGTTATCATTAAATGATGCAAAATCTAAAAAAAAAAGGCTAAATGAGTGGTAAAATCACCACTCATCACGCTCCGCCTCGCTTTACACCGTGCCTCCCAACCTCTATAGCGCGCTTGGCATCTCGCATCACCAGCTCAAATGAGAGCTGAATTGCTCACGCCTCATGCTTTTAGCGAGCAACGTCCCTTGCCTCACCTGCTTTTTGATTCCAATATTGGTTGCCAACTTTTCATTCCAGTTCTCGTTTCTTTGTTTTTCTTCTTTCTCATTCATTCTTTCTTCATCAACAATCCTTCTTTTGCCTTGTTTAGTTTGTTGTATTCCTTTAATTTGCTTTTCAAATATTAATCATCACTCCATCATCAAATAATCACGACAAATAATCACAAGCCATTGTTATAGTGCATAAAATACACATAAAATCTCTACTTTTCTCCCAATTTCATCTTCAATGTACTCACACATAAAATAAGATCAATTAAGAACAAATATAGTGTAGTTTAGCATTAAAGCCCCAAAATGTAAGGTAAGTAATGCACTAAAAATATGGAGTTATCGTCAAACATCAACAAACATATAAAATAATAAACTAACATATAAAATAAGAAACAAACATATATAATAAAGTAACATATAAAATGATAAACTAACATATAAAATCATAAACAATATATTTATAAATGTTAAGCAATCAAAAAGAAAATTACTTTAATTAATATTGTTCAATTTACAGGAAATCGTCATGAAGGTTCCCCCTGTGCATCCCGGACCTGCATCTCGAGAGCTACTCTTTCTACAGGGAAACCATAGGTCTTCATGCATCTGGGATGGGCAGGTTTTGTCCTAGACATTCCGCCCAGGCTTATAGACGATATGTGGGAGTTCATTAGGGACCACCCACTCCATCCTCGTATAGTTAGAGGCCTTCAGGATACGGATTTCTACAGGATCTTAGATATCAGTCGACTGTAGTTCGACTAGCTGTTGATCATGGATATGATAGAGCAGTGGCGACCGGAGATGCACACGTTACATCTACCCATCGATGAGGCTACCATCACGCTTGAGGACTTGGAGGTTCTCTTCGGGCTGTCGGTTGATGGATTACCTGTAGCTTACGCGCATTCTCTTAGAGTTTATAGGGGAGTGCATTACCTGCATATGTTGCAGTGACTCACAGATTTCCATCCAGCGGAGGAGATTGCATTGAGTGGGGCGAGTCAATTGCAACTGGCGCTTGTCCGGCAGCATCTGGCAGTGATGGATGCAGATATTACGAATAATTCACTATCAGAGGATATCGATCGACACACAAGATTGTTGTTGCTCCTGATGTTTGGTGGTGTACTATTCCCGACCACTTCGGGAAACCTAGTCTGCTTGAGATTTCTACATCATCTGGAGCGGTTAGATGATTTACCTGGTTATAGCTGGGGTGAAGCTGGGGTTACCTGTATAGGCAGATGTGACGAGCGTTCGTTGGCACCCAAATAGATGTTGTCAGATTTTTACCGCTACTGCAGGTGAAAACATAGTCAATTCTTTTTATGATTATAACATACATAGTAAAAAAATACCTTAAATGTTACGTCCACAATCTATATTAGGTTTTGGCCCGGGAGTGGTTCCTGCAGTTCCAGCCACCTCTACCACTGATCACTACTGATGCACCACCTCCACCATTTCTCCCTTTAGCTTGGAGGTGGGTTGATAGGCGAGGCTACTGACGCGAGGTCGAGGCTCGACATCATCTCCCCTATTACATAGATTTGTTGGATTTGCTTGAAGGTGCGTAGGTACATATATACTTAAGTTTACTTGGCCTGACTTTATATGTTTTGCGTTTACTCACGATTCTTGTGTTTAATAAATAGTTTGTATGGAGGCCATACATCGACACGCTCATAGCTGGTTTGACCGATTATTGCTCCCGTGGCCAAGCTATGTGGAGCTCTTCCGTCCCACTAATATGTCTCGATATAATCGAGCATCATGCCACCGAACGAGTCCTTCGCCAGTTTAGTCGCCTGCATCTTGTACCTATTCCACCCATTTGGGTTAGGACACATTACCAGCGGGATGATCTTTACAGGGTTGACGAGACATACTTGGCCTGGCTAGAGGCCCAGATTGAGGTTTGGGACCAGAGGTATGACCTGACTCTACCACCTCCTCCACCCGAGCGTACGGATGGCGATCATGAGTATATGGGTTGGTATCGCATCGTTACCTGACTTCTTGTCGGGAATCCCGTTCATCGCGATGGTGGTCGGTACACATACGCCGGGAGACATGTGGCACTGGTATGTTTTTTGTTATACTTACTTATAGCGTTACATTACCCTTCCGTAATTGATATGTTACATGTTATGCAGGCTATTGGCTTACATCAGTTCTACTAGTTGGGACTGCAAATGTTGCAGCATACTGGCGAGGGAACGACAAATTTGCACGAGTTTGGTTTTCAGGTTACTGAACTTGCTGTCGAGACATTGAGATGTACCTGAGATGATGAGCGCTTAGGATAAGAGGCTGCTTATGTGCCACCAGAGGAGTACCATCATGTGCCTCTAGTGGAGCCTGAACGTAGTAGACGTGACAGGCGTGGCCAGAGAGGAATGGGTGTCCCACAAAGTCGTGGTGGTCGGCAAGGACAGGGTCCCCAACAAGGGGCGTTGAGGCACCCATGCAGGATATTAGAGATGATCAGCCAGGTGACCACCCTGAACCACACGATGCTCATCAAGACATGCCGTTATTCAGCCTTTAACTTTTGCCAGGGACTTCGCAGGTGACCCCGTCAGCTCTATTCTTGATCGCGAGAACTACCATTACGCGACATGACTGGGATCAGCATTTCCTAATCCCCTAGAGCCGTCGACGGTTGATGATTCTCGTCTCACACGAGAGGTGCATAGTGGGCGATGACTGAGTTATGGCTCATCACCGTGGGATGCTGAGGATCTAGCACATACTTTATCTACTCCAGTGTACCTCGATGTTCCGACAGAGCCTTGCGGCTCTACTCAGGCGCATGTTTATTTGTATTATTATTATTATCATTATTATTATTATTATTATTATTATTATTATTATTATCTCATTAACTAGCCAGTAATATCTAAAGAGTTTTTATTTATTTTTATAAACACCATGATCGCCCATCACGGATGCCGCATTTTGCGATACTGACATGCCGGAGCGGATGATCTTATTCCGAAGCCCGCTGGGACCATGGTATGACCATTAAATATCTTTTTGCTAACACGTACGTTAGTAATTTATATTTCACATAGTAAAATATCTTATTATGCTGTAGGTTACTGCTGGCCCGACGACTGCTTCTACCGAGTCTGCCAGCCTTACCGACGATCATGCTGCAACGCAACCTCCGATAAAGAGGCGACGTGATGAGGATTATTCTGATAGGGTAGCCGGGCGCGAGGGATACGCTTAAGGGCATCCAATGCTTTAATGCATACAGGCCGTGGGACATATTCACATTTATTATTATTTGTGTATATGACATCAAATATATAATAGTAACATTATTTATGTTATACATAATTTGTGCACGTGTTTTTATTTCTAGGGTTATTTATTAGTCTAATACTAGAACACAAAAAGAAATGATAGCTTAACATGAAATTTAAATTCGTTACCAATTAAAGATAATACATGACACATACAACATAAAAATAAAATATTACACTCAACGCATCAATGTGTTTGTTTAGTCACTATTGCCCATTATTTTCTGCTTCAACCACTTAAATTTCTCCACTAACATATTTTCTTCTTCTTCTTCTGTCTCTTTTAGTTTCTCCTGCAATGCCACAAGTTGTTCTTGGAGTTTCACGATCTGGAATTCGTATTCACGGGTCAGATTCCAAATATTTAGCAAACATGATTTGTAATATTCCTAATAAATGGGTCCATCATACCATTCATTAAAATCAAATTGCTTTTCGTCCTACCAATGAGAGAATAACACATGACTATTAATTAATATGTTAAATAAAAGGTATTAACAAACATTTCTTCTAAGAATAATAACTTACAACTTGTTTACACATCCAACATCTGCGCCCCAAATTGCAATTTGACCAACATGGATTCAAAATCGCACGTTTTTCACATAACACCTTGGTACGTAATTGCGTCCAAACATGTCGTAATGCTCGAAAATGAAAAATTAAAGGAAAGTTTTTCTATTCGTTTAGATATGACGCAAAGAATAACTAAAATGCGCGAGGTTTTTATAGGAATCTAAGAGTGATTTTAGGTTACATAGCGCATGTTGGTGAGGCTCTATGTTTTGCGTGATAATGATTCTTTGGGGTACAGGTGGGTCCAGCATTTCAAGTCAACAACTCTTTTAGGTCGCAATGAAAATACACATAGCATATTGGTGAGGAGCTATGTTTTGCATGATAATGATTCTTTCGGGTACAACAGGGTCCAGCTTTTCAGGTCAACAACTTTTTCAGGTCGACATGACAATACACATAGCGCATTTTGGCGAGGCGCTATATTTCGCGTGATACCAATCTATCGTACTCCATTGTATGTGGAAACTTAACATGACACTGTGGAGAACAGCTATAGTGTACTGCGTTATTCTCCACCACAACCTTACCCCCCCCCCCCCCCCAATATAATGAAATCCTAATTTTTTCCTCTTCGGACGTTATGACAAAATGCAAAATAAATTAACGAACAAATATTTTGGAATACCTGAAGGATCCAACATGAATTTTTACCTAATTCTGAAACTCCTTAAATAAGAAAAAACCCAGTCCGGGGGTACATAATATGTGCTATACCGATATGAATTATTGGTGGTCAGTTAAGTGCATTTTAATCTTTTTCTTCCAATTCTAAGAAAGAAAAATCCCGAAAAATCCGTCAATAAATGACGAACTCCATTATACAGATGATAGGACATGGCTAAGGCAGTAATCTCGACGAGTGGGGCCAGACATTTCAAATATAGCGCGACTAATTCACCGCGCTATACCTTAATGGACAAACATGTTGTTAAGTTATAACACGGTGAATAAGTACGCTATATATAAAATGGTACACTTATTTTCTTACCTATTTGTGTCGTTTGAGTCCAAAAGAACCACACTTTCGTTCCGGGCTCAATGAATATAAGGGGAACAAAATATAGTTAGACACCAATGCTTTGGCCAATGGAGATGTCACGTCAATGTCGATTCATAACTACTTTTACTCCTTGAATAATGATAAGCTATTAAAAATATCAGAATGAAATCATTTAATTTTTGTGTGTAATCTAAATTCCTCAACATTCTATAATATTCATATTCTGTAATATTGGGAAATTTGATTGCTTAAACCATAAGTATATTGCATGTTATTGTGAGGCTTCAATTCTTGACTGGAGGGGACACCAAAGGTTTATGCTTGTAACGACCCGATCTGTTGTTACGTGAAACCTGCATTATAATTGTTGTTATCGACTTATTATAGATTGGTTATTCTGTTATTAATGTGTTAGAGTTGATAGGCTTGGAAACGGAATGGTTAAATGAGAATTCAGGCACTTAGTCCTTAAGAATAGCCTTAAAATGGGAAAACTCAACTAAGAGTTGACTTATTGGTAAACGACCTCGGAATGCGGATTATTATGACTCAAATAGCTTTGTTAGGTGATTTGGGACTTAGGAGTGTGTTCAGAATAATTCTTTGATGTCCGGTGTAGAATTAGGCTTGAATTGGCGAAAGTTAGTTTTTGGTGATTTCCGGTCGGCAGTGGAAAATAGGCTATCGGGGTCGGAATGGAATTCCGACAGTTGAAACAGGTTCGTAATATCATTTTAGATGTGTCTGCAAAATTTCAGGTCCATCGGAATTGTTTTGGATAGTTTCGGCATCTTTGGTGGATTTTAAAAATTTCAAAGTTCTTAGACTTGAATCCGATGTAAATTTGGTGTTTTGATGTTAGTTTTGGTGTTTTGAGAGTGAAAATAAGTTTTAATGATCATATGTGATGTGTTGGTATAGTTGGTTGAGGTCCCAAGGAGCTCGGGTGAGTTTTGAATAGGTTTGGGCTGCGTTGTGCTCGTTTTTCTTATGCTTCTGCGTCGTTTCTTCAAGCATAAATGATATCATATTGAACAAATGAGCTCTGATTACTGTTTCGAAAGAAGCATTAGATCCGTATCATAATTATGGACCCGTAGCAAAAAGAATCGTCGAATTTGGACATCGTATGAGGATTTTATGGCCATTTTACCAAGGTTACCTAGATCTTTTAGGTTAATGACGAAATTGCCCCTGACGGCGTATTAAAAAGCTGCACTATTTGCAAATCTTAAAACCTATATATCTCCTTCATTATAAGGTCAAATTGAGTGATTCAAAAGCCTAAATTGATTAGAATTTCACAAGGAATCCATTGGGAGCAGTAAAATACGTGAACAGTATATATATAACGAGCAGTTAGAGTTTTCTTCCAATTTTTGACCGGGGAGAAGTTTTTTGGGCGATTTTTTTAAGGATAAAATCAGTGGGTATCACAGAGGTAAGCAATTTTATTATTAAAACTCGTTTATGGTGATTATATACCATAATCCCAGCCTTTAATTCATGAAAAACAGTAGAAAAATAGGATTTTGGGGCATGAGATTATGAGACTTTCAAGGGTCGATTTGAGGGGTCAAACGGACTCCGATTTTGGTGTTCTTTATATGTACGGAATCGTGAGAAGCTGAAGAACATTTTTCTGTAAAAATTTCTGAGTTTCGGGATGCGGGCCCCGGGGTCGGATTTTGACCGGTTTCGAATTTTTGAGTTAAATTCGATATTTTTCAATGGGAATTTATTCCTTAAGCATATGTTGATGATAAAAATCTGAACTTGGTAGATTTGGAGCCTTCAGAGGTTGATTCGAGAGGAAAACGTGTTGCAGAATAATTCCGGGCTAGTTTTGAGGTAAGTAATGTCTTTAAATCCTGTCCTGATGGTATGAAACTCCGGACTACGCACCCTTTCACGGGTTTTGAAATGAAAAGGTGAAAACTTTGGAAACATCTTTCCTATTTAGGCGACTATTGAGTTGCGAAACCGATTTTTAAGCCTTTGCTTAAATAGTATTTATATACTATGATATGTTTTGGGTTGTAAACCATGTTTGGGGTCTAGTGCCGATTTGTTTATCCCTTGGGAGATGTTTTTACTATTTTCCTCGCTGATATGTTATGATTTTTTACTCAGTATTTTCTGTGAAATTATTTTGACACTCAAAGTATTTTGATACTATTTATTGAAAAATGAAACACTATTTTTGGGTCGAGAACCCGATATATTATGGCCTGAAGGGAAAATTGAGAGTGTCTGACTGAGTGAGGCTGCTGGCCTATATTGTGAGGATGTTATGATATGAGTGAGGCTGATGGCCTACATTGTGAGGGTGATATGATATGAGTGAGGCTGCGGGCCTATATTGTGTGTGATTTATGCCATGATGTGGCTTATTATTGCGCTTGGGCTGTAGGAGCCCCTTCGGAGTCTGAGTCCATTTCCAGTGAGCGCCGGAGAGGTGAGGAGGCTTCCAGGCCTTATGAGTGATGGGAGGAGGCTTCTAGGCCTTATGTTATTATTGCGCTTGGGCCGTAGAAGCCCCTCCGTTGTCTGTAACACACTCCCAGTGAGCGCCGGTACCGAATGAGTGATGCCCGCATGGCTTATGAAGAGTGATTGTGAGGATGCCTGATTGGCAGAGTGATTGTGAGGATGCCTGATGGGCAGAGTGATTGTGAGGATGCCTGATGGGCAATGGTTACAACAAATGATTTTGGCCCGAGGGGCAGTTTTATGAAAAGTTTTACTGAGTTTTCAAACTATGATTTACTTCATTTTTAAACTGGTTCTTTACTGAGAATTCTACTGAGTTATACTGATATTGAACTTGTTTTCAAAGGAACTTTTGAAAACTGATTTCGAACTTATTATTTGATGAACATTACATGGTGACTTGGTGTTTTACTGGGTTGTGGAATTGTGTACATGTTCTGTGTGTTTATATTACTCAGACTGTGATTTATTTTCATTACTACTGAGTTGGCGTACTCGTAAAGACTCCCTGTGCCTCTGTGCACAGATCCAGGTACTAGTTCACAGCTGTAACTGACGCAGATTCGGTAGCAGCATTCACGGGATTTCGAGGTAGCTGTTCAGCGTCCACAACTTCTCCATTTCCCTTCCTTACTTAGTATTAGCATTTGATTCTGAGACATATATTATAGTTTTAGCAGAGTTAGATTTATTTCTTCTTAGATGCTCATGACTATTGACTCCAGTTCTTGGGAGGTTATTTAGAATATTATGGGGACGATAAGACTTAATTATATTATTTGTATTATGGTTGCATGCTTATTATTAAATGGTGAATTGTTATGATTGAATAAACGCGTAGTAAGGTGATGGTTGGCTAGCCTAGTACCACGATAGGCTCCATCACGACCTGTTAGGATTTGGGGTCGTGACAATGCCTTTCCATCCCATAGATAGATAGAGAGGGAACGCAAAATCTTTGATTTTTTCACGCTGTCAAAGAGTTGAACAATGATTTTTTCGTGTTGTCAAAGGTTTAAACAATAAAAATAGATGGCGACTGCATGATGGAATTATTTAGGTCATGCAGGAATACATTGAAGCCCTTTGAACAAGTGAGTCTTTTCCAATAGAAATATTTGCATGCGACATGGATTTTATTTATGTGTATTCTGTTAAGCGAGTTCTATCTCACGTCCTTCACTTACAAGTTGAAGGAAGCAGTGTTAGGACCTAAATAATCAGGTTTCAGGCGGAAGCTAGTAAAGCAAACCTTAAATGACAATAAAACATACAACAAAAGAAATATACTGAAAGAGACAAAAATATTTATGGTTTGGTCAGTTGACCTACGTTTATAGACAGAAATGAGCAATCCACTATGTAAAAGAGAGTACAAAATAGCGAGAGAAAAATCTCACAAAGAGGCATATACAAGTGGCAGGCTAATACTTGGCACGCAAATTCATCCTCTAAACATGACTCTCAAACACCTTAAGACTACATTGTAGAGGCCACTGAATGAGAAGAAAGGATCCTCAATTTGTAGAAGTCTAAAACATTTTCCTCCAACAAAAAGGAAAAGAAAATCTAATTATAGTAAGTGTGTTGTGCTTTCCTTCAAAAAATAAAAATAAAATATTGTAAGAAAATCAGGACAACCACCTAACAATGCTCCCACTTGGCCTAAATTTTCTAATAAAATAAACTTGATCCACCTTGTTCACATAACCTTCAATAGACCGCATCTCCAAATCTTCACCACAAAGTTTGTCTCAAAGTGGAGTAACACTCCGATCAAATTCTCTGACAAAAACCTGATTACCGTCAAATAGGTTGTTACTAAAACTAAATCCTCCTAGATGAACCTTTCTCTAATACCACATGTTTTTCTATGACATGTTCAAACTTCAAATACTATTGTCTTGGAACTTGTTTCAATCCATATATACATGGTCTTTTCTAATTTGCAAACACAATTTCCTTTTCCATTAATTATAAAATCCTTAGGTTGCTCCATATACAAATCTCCTCATCTAAATCACCATGAAGAAAGCACTCTTGACATCTATCTGCTCAACCTTTAAATCTTGACAAGCGGTTCAACCTAGAACCATATGAATAGAAGACATATGCACAACAAAGGAGAATTTTTATCAAAGTCAACTCCCTTCTTGTCACGACCCAAAATCCATAAGGTCGTAGTGGCGCCGGACACCACTGTCAGGCAAGCCAATCATTTATTGGTTGAAATAAATTACTGTTTTAAAATTTTCGAAATCGTTACTTTCCACTTTAAAACATATTAACTAGGTAAGAATCCATTAAGTAAAATCAACAGTCCATTTCTTCGATTTAATAAAAATTCAACCCAAATACATCCCAGAACCCGGTATCACAAGTACATGAGCAAGTTCTAAGAATTTATACAAATATACAAGCTTGTCCGAAATACAAATTGGACAAGGACTTTAAAATAAGATAAATACAAAACATAGAGGAGGACTCTTCCGGCTGCGGATCGCCTCCGGATGATGCTGCTCGCCTAGGTCTCCAAACCGGCCTCATCGCTATGAAAGTACCTGTGCAACAAAATGCACAGCAAGTGTAGCATGAGTACGAAAATAACGTGTACTCAGTGAATATCCCGCCTAACCTCAGAGAGGTAGTGACGAGAGGTCGACTTGACACTCACTAAGGTCCAATAACATAATTTAACCGAATATATGATGAAAGCAGTAAGCATGTGAAGGTAGTAGAGCAGCAAAACATCAAAGGGACTGAAATCTTAATAAATATACTGGAAGTAAATACACAATTATTACTTCTTTTCCCCCAAATATCTGTTAAGTCGATATCCACGAAACAGTGCCAAATAGTCATGCACACACAGGAATAAGAAAACCGGCCGGAGTCGTAAGGGAGACATCTAAGCACTGAATAGTCGTAAAGCTTCCCCCGCTCGCGAATCGTACCTGCGACTTGGGTGCTGACACATTTATACCGAGTTATCATAAAGCTTCCCCCGCTCGCCAATCATACCTGCGACTCGGGTACTGACACATCTATATATATACCAAATCTGCCAATAAGCGTAGTAGGGGCTATACTCGTAACATGGATTAATTAACTTGAATTTCAGATGCAACTTCCACCATTTTCATGCTAGTTCAAAATAATAAGCAACTCAAAGTACGCCTAAAGATACATATAAGGCACATAAAAGCATACTTGTGAGCCCTAAAACTACCCGACATGATATAATAGTCGCTACGTACGGACCCTCGTCACCTTGTACGCACGTAGCCCCCAAAACAATTACACACAACATATAGAACACCTATGGGGATAATTCCCTCTTACAAGGTTAGAAAGGAGACTCACTCTGCTCCGAAACTTCATAACCGGCTTCCAAGCCCTTCCAATGACTCCAATGGGTGCACAACGCCCCAAAACTACCAAGTAATGGGCAAGCAATGAAAATATACTCTAACACTAATAAAAATTCAATTTATATAAATTCCCAACTCCGCTCGGAAAGTTGACAAAAATCACCCTCAAGCCCGCGTGTCCGGATTTTGAAATTTTCCGAAGATAAAGATTACCTATAGCCTCACGAACTCAAATATATAATTTATTCACAATTTCATGCCCAAATTTACGGTAACAATCCAAAAATACCAAATCTTAGGTTTTCCACCAAACCCCACAAATTTCCACTAATTTCTGTGAATTTCCATGTTAAAATCTATATATAATCCAAGTATTTAACTTGCAATAGGTGGGAATCACTTACCTTGACATAGATGATGAAGATGGAGCTCCAAAATCTCCCCTAGGTCGTCTCCAATAGAGGAAATGAGATGAAATAGCCAAACCCATTTTTTTGCCAACTTATACACTTCCAGGAACTCTTCTTCGCGTTCGCGAGCCTCCCCTCGCGTTCGCGAAGAACAAAAAGTCTCGAAAAGCCATTCCAAACTCTTCCCAGCCAGCCTCTAGTATAATGATCATACATTTTTGCACAAAACTCCAAATGACAAATGATTTAATGTTCTGGAAACTAGACTCCAAGATATACAACTTTTATGATTTGGTCATCTCCCAATTCTTTATAGATATCTAGATATAAGCTGCCAAAGTCAGCCCTATGCAACACAAATTCCTTCTTCATCTTCCCGGACACCCTTTAGTATACTAGCCATAACTATTCGTACACAAATTCAAATGATAATTGGTTTACATTTCTGGAAACTAGACACAAATAGATACAACTTCTGTTTTTTACATCATCTCAAAATTCCTTATAGATTGTGAGATATGAGCCTCCGAAGTAAGACCTGCGCAACAAATATGTTTCTTCTTCGCGAACGCGAGGCACTGTTCGCGAACGCGAAGAGAAAAGTCGATGATGCCAAATTCTTCTTCGCGAATGCGAAGGGATCCTCGCGAACGTGAAGAACAACACCAGACACCAGCATCAGCCATCTCAAAACAGCCCGAAATGATCCGAAACCACCCCGAAACACACCCGAGGCCCCGGGACCCCGTCCAATCACATGAATCAGTCCCTTAACATCCCACGGACTTGCTCGAGGCCTTAAATCAAATCATACAACGCCGAAACCACGAATCGCACTCCAATCCAAACTTTATGAACTTTGAAATTTCAAAATTCTACATTCGATGCCGAAACCTATCAAATCACGTCCAATTGACACCAAATTTTGCACACAAGTCATATCCGACATTACGGACCTGCTCCAACTTCCGGAATTGCATTCCGACCCCGACAACAAAATTTCCAATTCCGATTGGATTTCTGAAAAACCTTAAAATTTCTATCTTTAGCCAAATGACTTCAAACTGACTTCCGAACATCCGAATTCACTTCCGTCGCGCTCCCAACTCCAGAGTCACCATACGAAGTTATTCCCAGACTCGGAATCCCAAAAGGACATCAATATCTCTGAAATGCGCTACAAGCCAAACTTAGGAAATTCCTTCAAAAATGCCGATTTCCACAATATACGCCGAAACGCTCCCGGGTTATCCAAAACCCGATCCGAACATACACCCAAGTACGAAATCATCGTACGAACCTGTTGGAACCTTCGGATCTTGATTCTGAGGTCTTTTTCTCCAAATCCCAGTCTTACTCGATTCTCCCAACTTAAGGCTTCCGAAATAAAAATTTAATTTTTAATTTAACTTCGAACTTCCCGAAATTCAATTCCGACCATACACACAGTCATAATACCTGAAACGAAGCTGTTCATGGCCTCAAACCACTGAATGACGTGCTAGAGCTCAAAACGACCGGTCGGGTCGTTACACTTCTTCTATCCAAAATCTTTAAAAAATAACACTGCCTTGTGCCTAGGCGCAGAGGTATGTTGATCTTTCTTTACTCAAATCCATTTGTTTGATTAAGCTGTCTTACCTTTCGGCAGTTTTACTAACTCATATGTGTCATTCTCATGTAGTGACTTCATCTCATCTTTCATGGCTTTTACTCACTGATCATCTTGAGTATCTTGCATGGCTTCACCATAACTCTCAGATTCTCCCATGTCAGTCAAAAGTGCATACTCATTAAGAGGATAGTGTCGCGCCCCTTTTTCTCGTGAAATTGGGTTTTGACGTGTGATAACTCTTTTAAGGAAGTATTAAAAGAGGATAATCGCCACCTAACAATTTTTAAGATGCTTTAGGGCACCTATATTCAAGTGACTCTAGTTCAACTAGTTTACATCACCAAAAATTGGGTAAGGGCTCGAAGATACCTCGAAGAGAAGGTGTAAGGCACTTTCGAGGTCCACAACTGTGGGTCCCATCCAAAATCGAATTATATGAATTAGTCAGATAAACAAAGAGAGAGAGAGAGCACAAAGTTTTATAATTTTATGAAGAATATTTTGAATAGATGAGTACAAACACTTTATTCAAATAGAAGGGAAATAGGATGGGGGGTCCTAAGTTTTTTAGCCTAAAGGATCACCCCGTGCAACATAAATAATACTTCGTAACTACCTCGAGATGGGGTATTACTCATATTATTCAGCGGGCACGGACTATCATCTCTTGCTAACCAATTACTATGTTAAAGTTGTTACCTATAGCGTTCTAATTCAATTATAGGTCGTACCCTACGCGTGCACTACCCGTCCTTTACCTGTGGTCCAGGAGGTATTGGACCTCTATTTTGGGTGGTTCTACACCTCACTTAGGCTGCTCAGAAATGTTAAAACTAAGCGACATACAAAAACATATAGGACTTCACATATAGGCAGTTAAGGGCTCACGTTAGTCTCCACACTTAAACAACAAATGCACGGTCCTTATGTTGCATTGTCTCATTGCATATCACAGTCGTAGGTTCATCAAGGTAAGTAATAATAACGATGTAGAGAGAAAATATAAAGGATATTAATAAATACTAAAACAACAATCCATTGATAAATATTAAAACGTCAAAAGAATGTAGTTCAATGATCCGAGCAATTATTCAAAACGAAAACGTTAAAAAAAACAAAAAACAAAAATTGAAAATGTTTTAAATGCCCATAAAAATAACTTTCAAAATGATGCTAATTATCAGGCTACCCAGGAACTCGACGGGCCCTTGATGGTGCATCAGTCAAATTCCTGAGAACAACTGCCTTCTCTATTTTCTGAATAATGAGGCCTCCTCCTCCTTAACTATCGCATTGTAACCCATGTCTGCATCATCCAGGAACAGATTCCTTATGCCGGCTAGAACTTCATCTTTTTCGGACCCCCACATCATGTCAGCTTGATGAAATGACTGGCTCAAAAGTGGTACTTGTTGCTCTAGAGGGTAATAAGGACCACGCCATGGCAGCGACCAATTTTGATACCTGTGCCGGGTGTATTCATACCCAAGCCCAAAATTTGTGTCGCGACGCTTTGGCTCTATTAGTTTGGTGATACCTTGGATATTATTGCCGAGACCCTTACCTGGTTCACACATATCCCATGCCGATATGCTTTCTATCTTACTACTCCACCATTTATCTTTCTCAATTGCATTGACACGCTCGATGTGATGGTATGTTTCTCCACCTAACTTCCTTCTATTATCAACAACCAAATAGTTTGATTGGTGTAAATGGGATTACTTCCCTCCCCATGGATAATTACTTCCTAATGGTTCCATTCGAACTTCATGGCTCATGTAGAGTAGAAGCTACGGCCCCAGCGACATGTATTCAAGGTCGTCCCAACAACAAATTGCATGCCGGATATATCTAACACTTGAAACTCAACATCAAACCAGGTCAAGCCCATCTATAGGCTAAGGTTGGTCTCCCTAATTGTGTCCTTTTGGGACCCATCAAATGCTTTCACGTTCATACTCCTTACTCGTATCTCGTTCATACCTTTACCCAATCTTTTCAAAGTAGTTAGTGGACAAATGTTGAGACTCGAACCCCCATCTATCAAGACTCTGGCGATGAATTTGTCCTCAAACTACATCGTGATATGCAGTGTCCTATTTTGACTTAGTTCTTCCGGCGGTAGTCGTCTTCGTAAAACGTGATCTTGTGGCTTTCCAACACTTACCCTACCATATTGTCCATCTCTCATCTGGTGATGTTATTGGGTACATAGGCTTCAATACCTTCATCAAGGCATTCCTATGCGCCTCGGAGTTCTACAATAGTCATAAAATGGATATTTGAGCAGGGGTTTTGTTCAGATGATCAACCACAGAATATTCTCTTGCCTGCATCTTTCTCCAGAGATTATCTGGGCCGATCTCAATGACAGACGGCTTAGAAGCAGCTTCTTTGCTTGTTCCTCCCAAATACTCAGGTGTATAAACCCTACCAGTTCTGGTCATGCCTTGCGCTGCACCTGTTTCTTCCATTTTTGCCTTTATTTTCCTTCTTGCTTCCGCAACATAGTCCCAAGGTATATCACTAGACTTAAAAGATGGCGTAGGTGCTACCATCACGGTGAAAGGTGTTTTCACTTAAACCTCAAACGGAGTTGGTGCGACTACCTCAACCTCAATCGGTTCCTGACTTTTTACTACGATAGGTGTGAGAGTGACTAGAGATGTTTTAGGATTATCCCCTTCTCGAATAAGTCCAATTGAACCTTCCGAGTCCCATTCCTCATCGTCCTTTATCACATTCACCCCTTCACCCCTGTGATCCAGGAGAGGATTTTTACGGACATTGGATGCAGCCTCTTTTGCCTATATAACTTTGGTGTCAATTAATGTCTGAATCTTATCCTTCAAAGTGCGACATTCATAAATAGTATGACCTTTCATGCTTGAGTGACATGCACATGTCTTATTTGGATTAATCCACTGGGGTGATTTTTCCATAGCAACAGCAGGAATGGGAGTGACATAACCGGCAACCTTCAATCTCTCATACAGTTGGTCTATGGGTTTTAGCAATTGGGGTGTATTATTTGGGTGGTTCGCGATCGAAATTTGGTCTAGGTTTTTGGTAATTTTGGCGGGCTAGTGGTGAATGGTAGTATGTTGGTTGGGTGTTATATGTATGGTAGGTGGCTGCATGTTGTTGGTATTTGGGAGGTGATGGCTAATATGTGGGTCGGGGTGTTTGGTATGTGAGAAGAGATTTTTGGACCTTGGGCTACCACCACTGCACCTACTTCTTTCTTTTTGGAGATACCTCCTGACTGTAAGGCTTTATTTGTAGCTTGGAGTGCTTCAAAAAATTTCACCATTCTGCTTTTAATCCCTTCTTCTATTCTTTCTCCCAACTTGATGATGTTAGAAAATTTATGGTTTTCAATAACCATCGGTCTCTCATAGTACTGAGGATCCTGAGCTCTGACGAAGAACTTATTCATCTGTTCTTCTTCCAGTGCTGGCCTTACTTTTGCCGCTTTAGACCTCCACCGAGTAGCATACTCGCAGAAAGTTTCTATTGAATTCTTCTTAAGATTCTTAATGTAGAAAATGTTTGGTGTGTTTTCTGTGTTAAACCTGAATCGGTCCATAAATTCTGACGCCATGCTCACCCAATTAACCTATTTTTTTGGGTTCTCATCGATGTACCAAGACCAGTGAGGCTCCTCATGAACAGCTTCATGCGGATTCTTTCATCCTTGCCAACCCCTATAAGCTTGTCACAATATGTTCTCAACTGCACCTTCGCATCTCCAGTCCCATCAAACATTTCGAACTTAAGAGGCTTGTAACCCTTTGGCAGTTCGACATCTAGATGAATACACAAATCTTCATAATTTAAACCCTCAATGCCTTTACCCCTTTTGACACTTTGAACTTTTCCAGTAAGTTTCTTGAGTTCTTGTGCCATGTTCTTGATGAGCAGGTCCTTCTCGGTGGATTCAGGTATGTATAGGGTCTGTTGTGGGGTGTGGGGTAAGGTTTCCACGTATATGGGATTTCTTTGATGGACTCTAGGAATCTGGGCATAGTGATGGTCGTTGGTTGAGTTTTGGGGATGAGGGATAGGTTACGGTGCATTTTGAGGAGTGTGATAGGTGGTGGTTTGTGGATACTGAGTTGGATGGTGATGGTGTTGTGGATGGGTAGGTACTGGTAGAGGATTAGGATTTTGAGGAGGTGTGGTGTATTGATGAGGTGCAGGAGGATTTTGCGAATTTTGGTTGTGTATGTTTTGGGGAGGTGTCGGGTTATTGGCATTTTGATCATTAATGTTGGAAACGTTTAGGGTGAGGGAAAGGTTTGCCAAGTTCCGGACCTGCTCAAGCTCCCCTTATAGCTCCAATATGTTCTATTCCAGACGTAAGACCAAATCGTTCTGCACCGGAGTACTCTGACTATCTGAAGTTTCAATATTCTCTGCATGGGTAGCATTGTCTTTCCTGATACCGCTCATATCCATTTCGGCTTTTCCTTTGTTCTCGGGATCACTTGGTGAAGGAGGAGGTGGAGTACCTCTGGATCTGGTGTGATATGCCGATGATGCCAGTATGCACGAACCAACCTTGGGGAATGTGAATAAATAAAAGAAAAGAAAAACAAAAGGTAACCAAGTCAGTAAGGAGTATTAAAGGGATGCTTGTGATATTTAAACATGTATTACATAATTATGTAATAAATTTGCGTCCTAATTTGAGGGACCTTGTTGTGCCCAAGGTAGGCCTAAGCGACACATAGATTTGGATAAAATTTATGCCAATAATTGCGTCATTTCATTAATGCAAAAATGAGCCAAATCCTTACTAAAACGACAATAAAGAGTCACTAATGGCATTTGCCTTATTACAGTCAAAATCTAATCGTATCTAGAAAGCAGTAAAACATTATTTCCTAATCTACTTGGTCCCAGAGGGACCTTCTCCATGATTGGCCTTCTTGGATCCATCAATCAAGTTCCTTAGGTCACGCATGTCCAATAGTAGATAAGCCCTTGCTAGATGGCCTCCTTTATTGCCTTCTGCATTCTGACAATCCAAGAGCCTTTTCCTCATCTTCCCCTCAAGATCTATTAACCCTTGCTTCAAATATTCCAATTTCTCTGTTGATTTACTAGAAATTTCCTTCCATTTGTTGATTGCTTCAATATCTACTTTGTGTTGTTCCAAATGCCTAGCTTCAGACTCGAAGACCCTCTTGCGCACCATCCTATATTTAACTTGTGCTTTAGCAGCGTCGTCTATAACCCTATTCTTCAGATTAATCCCTGGCTTGACATCTCCCACTATATCATCTACCAACCATGATGGATAGAAGTACACATGGCCGACATGATACTTGTCTGGCTCGATAGTATCTTTCTCCACAATGACCTTTTGATTCCACATATGTTGTGTCAAATTTGAACGGAATGACGTTCCCTTTAAAGTCTGCTTTGTACTGGACCATGTTGGAAACCCGAGGTATAACCTGCTTTCTCACTGCTTTCCTCATTACCCTTATAACAACATAAGGATAGATTCCTCTTAACCCGATCAATACTAGATGAGTGGTTTCTCTTGACCTGATGATGAACTCACTGCTAGGGAACCATTCGAACATCTAATGTACTTTTTCGTTAGTCAAGTTGCTGAAGAAGTACACCCAGCTCACATCACTTCCAGGTTGCGCGAACCTATCTGGGATAAATGTCATTCTTTTCAGATGATGGTAGGCTATGTGTTCATTCAGTGGTCATCGCAGAAGCTCTTGACGATATTCACCTCTCTGGAAATGTTCTAATAACCATACCTGCAACAACATATTATAGCCCTCGAAATGCCCATACAAGTTTTTGCATCGATCTAAAGCCCGGTACGTTTCAGCCAAGATCATAGGGATGATGGTGTAAGTTTGTCCCCCAATGCCTTCCATTAATGTCCTAGCAACCATGGCTAGGCGAGTGTGGATCCTCTCCCCTTTCATCGGAAATATCAGCATCCCCAAAAAACAGACAATCAACACAAAAACTCGGCGGTGTGTCCAACCCAAAGAAGTAATGGCATGTTCATCATGGTGAAGACGATATGACTTGCTATGCCCATAACATTCATACATGAATTCAAATGGTATGTATGACTTCTTCTGACAGAGTAAATCATCATTTTTCTTGAAACCCATCATTTTCAAGAAACCTCGGGGAGTACGATTTTCTGGTACCAGTAAACCCGGACTATCCCATGGTATCCCAACGAAGCCTCTTATTTCCTCTAGGAGAGGAGTCATTTCTATGTCACTAAAGCGGAAGATATCTCTTTTCTCATCCCAAAACATAGTGGCCGCCTCAATCAATTCATTATTTGGTCGAATGTCCTATAAGGAGGGTAAATTTATGAGGACCCTTTTCACACGATTCTTGTCTCTAGGTGAGAGGTTCTTCCACCAATCAAGCATCAAAGGTGGGATGTTTTGAACCATTCTGAACCTGGGAACTTCGTGCCTCATTTTCTGCAAAAGAAATAGAGTTGTCCCTTTCCCCCAACGGATCTGACTATTTACACATTAATGATCAACAGATCGGCATGTTTTCTCCAAATAGTCCACATGACGTGATGGTGTCCATTGGGGTTATGGAAATCCCGTCGGACTTTGGACAAGGCTTATCTTAGCGGATAATCACGCGGACAACGTTCTAACCCATACTAGGTTTGACATGATGCATGCACAATTGATATTGAAGTGAGGTTTCCAGAAGGGTCTAGACTGGTACTCACAAGTGGACAACTTGAGAGGGAAAGGCATGGAACTGTCGACTTCACCGTTGATCGACTAGTTTACCACAAATAAGCCTTTCCAATTAAAAGGGTAATTTTGGAAGAGCACGGACACTCATCAAGTGCCGCTATGGTATTAATTGGGCACGAGTGGAATATGATGTGGAGCATGCTTTATGAAAATATAAATAATATATTGTCAAGTATTTACATGATAAACACATGAAAGCAATAAACGCAATATTAAGATAAAACATAAATGACGTAAAAAGAAAGAAAGAAAAACAAGAAGAAGTTAGTTTGTGTAATATGGGGAATATGATAAAGTAAGCGAGTGGGTAGGGGTGGGGAGAGATATGATGTAGATATTTTAAAACCAATGAAAAATAGCTTAGAGCAAATAAGTATGACTAGGAAAAGAGGTACGCATCTTTTGACCAACTTGAGCAAGGAAGGGTGGAGAAGGGAAGGGATTTGCGTATTACCATGAATTCAAATAAAAGGAGAATAGGGGAGGGATGTGCATGCAACAATGAATTAGACAAGTAAAAGGAAAATATGAGCTAGATGTGCATGTAGCAGCAAATAAGAAGGAATCACATTTATCAAAGAAAACTATTTCATATAAGCCAAATTCGTTATGGTAAGAGCCTAAGTATTCCCCAGCAGAGTCGCCATGTTGTCGTGCCCCCTTTTCTCGCGAAATCGGGTTTTGATGTGTAACAACTCTTTTAAGGAAGTATTAAAAGAGGAGAGTCACCACCTAACGATTTGTAAGGTGTGTTAGGGAACCTATTTGCAAGTGACTCTGGTTCAACTAGTTTACATCACCAAAGATCAGGTAAGGGCTCGAAATTACCTCGAAGATAAGGTGTTACGCACTCTTCGAGGTCTACAAATGTCGGTCCCGGCCGAACTTGAATTATATGAATTAGTCAGATAAACAAAGAGAGAGAGAGAGAGAGAGAGAGCACAAAGTTTGAGATTCTTATTAAGAAGATTTCGAATAGATGAGTACAAACACTTGATTCAAATAGAAGGGAAATAGAATGGGGGGTCCTAAGTTTTTAGCCTAAAAGATCACCCCATTCAACATAAATAATACTTAGTAACTCCCTCGAGATGGGGTGTTACTCATATTATTCAGCGGGCACAGACTATCATCTCCTTCTACCCAATTACTATGTTAAAGTTATTACCTAAAGTGTTCTTATTTAATTATAGGTCGTACCCTATGCGTGAACTACCCGTCCCATACCTATGGTCCAGGAGGTTCTGGACCTCTATTTTAGGTGGTTCTAGACCTCACTTAGGCTTCTCAGAAACGTCAAAACTAAGCGATATGCAAAAACATATAGGACTTCACATATAGGCAGTTAAGGGCTCACGTTAGCCTCCACGCTCAAACAACAAATGCACGTGAAATAGGTTTCATGTTAGGCAGTTCAGAATTGAGGAACTTAAATCCCTATAGACGTGATTTCTATGTGATAAGGCATCAAGCCATGCAAGCAGTTTCAGAGGCCAAGTGCTGCTCATAGACGGGATTATAAAGTTGTTGCATACTGATTATTGAAATGGCAGACTTCCAGTTATTGGTCCTGTAGATGTTGCGCCTAGGTTATTTATGTAATAAAGACAATGGAATATATCGAGAGAAACTCAGAATTACTCATGCTCTTCATAATGGCCTAAGTGAGCGATAAACAATGTTGAGAAGGGCATCATTAACAGTCATTAAGGTGAATAGTGGTATCCTATAGACAGGATCTCTAACGATTAGCACCTGGAACTGGTTTTATTGTTATACTTTAACCTTATAGGCATGTTTTCTAGGTGAATAGTGCGATGCAATAACAAATGAGATGCTTACAATCCTATAGGCATGATCTCTAGTGGATATGCTGCAGCAATGCAAATTAAAGGAAAGTTCAACGATATTTATTTCCTATGGGCAGGTTTTCTAATAACATGTAGCAACAAAGACAATTGAAACATTTGAGCTCATACTTTGCTAGTAGACAGGTAGTGCAAATGTGTGCTTCTCCTAATGGCATGATTTCTATAGTGTGCATAGAGAGTGAACGACACATATAGCAAACACATTATTAAGTCCTATAGGCATGCTATCTGCCCATCGTAGGTAAATATTAAATCTACCCAATTCCCTTTTACTAACAACCCCAATTGTTTATACAAAGATTATTACAGGCCCAATAATGAGTAAAGTAACAATATTACATAACAGTGAACAAGCCCTCAATAGGCCCAAATAAAATAACTAAATACCCAGCATTGATGGGCCTTCAATATCTTTTACATAGCATACCCAGGCCTTCAACAAAAGCCACGTTCAATACACGACCCAAAGGGCCATTGATGAGTCCAAACCAATTTACTTAACCACAACACCCAGTGTTGCACCACTTGAAACAACCAAACTCAGAGCAACATGAGTAGCAAGTAAGGAGAGTGGATAGGATAGAGGGACATAAATCAAGTAATACACCAAATTGAGCATACAGAGCAACTAGTCGAGCATGCCAGTAGGTTCAGCGAAGTATACATAGCATAGCACGACATAGACAACCTCATAGGAATAAGGAGAAGAAATAGGTTTATAGGCATACATAGATTATCATGTACATAGGAATGATGCTAAACTAGTTGAGACCCAAAGGTTCAAATCAAGTTAAGTACACATCCTAATGCCATTAGTATCTAGACATGATGGGGGACACACATTGTGGCAATCACTGAAGAGACAGAGTATCAAACGAACCAAAGACATACTAGGAAACATATTAACATAGAAGCAAGGTCATAGTTGATAGAAAAATAGGGGATTTATCATAAAAATCAGGACAACAAGGAAACATGTTTAGAGCAAACTTTAAAGAAATATTCCATAGAGTTGGGATTAATACACAAAGGTCAGTCAAGCATACACAAGACTTAGCACTAAAGATTCATTCAAATGGGGGTGGCTTCCATAGATTTGGGGTGGTATCCAAAACAAATATGCATAAATTTTGTAACTAACACTATATGGTCACAATAGTCAGACTCATATCAAAATGTACTTTCATTGAATTTCACAATTGAACATGCTCAGATGCTAAATGGCAGAACTCATTCCAGAAAACAAGGAATCACATAAGTGCAAATCATAGTGAAGAATACATATTAGCCTAACACAAACAGTAAACTATCTCATGCGTTCAATTATCACAGAATGACAACAGAGTATTGAACATTATCATAGTTAAATCGTGCTCATGTAATTCAAACACATATAGGTATGCAGAAAGAAAGAAAGAAATTGAACATTGCAAGGGCTTCAAACACTAACCAGTAGCAGAATTAAAAGAGTAAAGAGTATAATAGCAAAACCCCAGGTCTCCGATGCTTCAGAGTTCACAAGAGCCTCGAGATTGGGCTCCGAGCAGTGCTTGCACCGGAGGAGGTTGTTTAATTGCCTTGGCTTTCAGCCGGCCCAGAATTCAATGATTTTAGAGAGTGTTCGAGTGTAACATTGAGGGAGTGAGTGAAAGAGGAGAGTAGTGAGAATAATAGCAGTGATTAGGAGATTCAATGTCTGTTCAAGGGGCTTTAGGGTAGGGGTTTATATAGTAGCAAATTTAACACATAAAATAAGAAAATACGGTAGATTAAACACAGAATAAGGAAAACATAGCATGCGAGAATCAATTAGAATCAGTTTTAGGTCAAATAACACATAAAATAAGGAAGTACAGTAGATAAGACATAAAATAAGGAAAATTCATCAGTCCACAAGAAAGGGAAGAATATCACATGCAATCGAGAATCAGTAAAAGGAAAAGGGAAAATCTCAAACCCTAGTTGGGACTAACGGCCTTGAATCGAACCAATAATGCAAGAATCGCTCATTATAGCGTGTATATAGATGAAATTGTCCAGATCTTCACATAATCAAAGTAAATCGGCACCGTTCTTGAGAAATAGTTCTTGCCAAAAATAGGGCAAGAACTAAGTAACACCATAGACATGTGTATAATAGTAGAGTATCACAAAATAGGTAAGTAAATCGTGGATTGATTCCATGTTTGGATTGGAATCAGAGAAGCTTAGGGTATGGAGGCTAGGGTTTACCAGAGGCGGGTGGAGAGATGAGAGGATAATGAGGCGGCTGGGCAATGGAAAATGGGTTAGGGTTTTGGGTAAGGGGGGTAATTTAAAGGGGTTGGTTTATTAGGGGTCGTTGATCACAAGATAAAAGAATGGGGTTGGGTCGGTCGTTTAAAGAGTTGCCGGTTGGGTATTTAAAAGGGGTAGTTTGGTTTTGGGCTTGGGGTAATTGGGCTAAGGTTTGGGTAGTTCTGGGCCACTAATGTGGTCCGAAACTGGTTAGAATAGGGCTATTATTTAAATATCCAAGAATTTATCAAAATAATTTATAAAAATGCTTAATAAATGAATGAAAATATTATTTATGCATTGAATGCTTAAAATAATAACTTTGTATTATAAAAATATAAATAAACTATTTTGACACAAATAATATAAAATAAAGAGCAACCATATGAATATAGGAAATTATTGCAAAATTAGATAAATAGCTTTAAAAATGCTAATGTAGTTATATGGAATGAAATAAAATATTTGAAACATATATTATAGGTGAAACATAATTATTTTAGGTAACTAAGTCATCACAAAAGAATTTAAAAGGATAATTACTAGATATTTATATATAATTTAAATACAAGAAAATTCACTTAAAGCTCTAAAAATTATGGAAAATTATAGAAAATGTTTGTATAGGTTTGTAAACTACATAATGATGCAAATGTGCTTTTTGAATATATATATATATATATATATATTCAAAAAGCACATTTGCATCATTATGTAGTTTACAAACCTATACAAACATTTTCTATAATTTTCCATAATTTTTAGAGCTTTAAGTGAATTTTCTTGTATTTAAATTATATATAAATATCTAGTAATTATCCTTTTAAATTCTTTTGTGATGACTTAGTTACCTAAAATAATTATGTTTCACCTATAATATATGTTTCAAATATTNTCAACAGATAGTGCATAGATTTTTTCTTCCTTCTCCCTTGTAGATCGTCAAAGAGAGGTTTCAGGAGTATTCCAATTAGTTATCAGAGCAGGAATTGGTTGCTGATCAACCACAACTTCATCAATTGGATCATTCATAACACCTACACCCTAATGATTATTTGATCATGATCATTATCTTCATTATTATCTTAGGTTCCTCATGTGCAATTGGTGCATTAGTAATAGAAACTGGATCAATATCAATTAAGCTCTTATTACTCAGAGAATTTATCTTTTCAGATTTTTCACTATCTTCAATAGTTTGGTCTTCAAAGAATATTGTATCACGACTTCTAAAAAGTTTATTATCAAATGGATCATAAAAACGATAACCAAACTCGTCTTGACCAGAATAAATAAATATGCACTGCTTAGTTTTGACTTCCAACTTCGATCTCTATTCTTTAGGAACATGCACACAAGCTTTACACCCAAAAACTCTCAAGTGATCATAAGAAATATCTTTGGCAAATCAAACTCTGTCTGCGACATCACCATCCAACGCAAAAATAGGAGACAAATTGATAACATAAGCAACAGTTTAAGTGCCTCCACCCAAAATGTATTTAGAAATTTTGCCTCTAAAATCAAGCATCTAAATCTCTCAACTAGAGTTCCATTCATCCTCTCCGCCAAAACCATTCAATTGAGGCGTCTTTGGCAAAGTTTTCTAGTGATGAATTCCTTGTTCTGTTGATATTTTATACTATTTTTTATATAGTGGATTGCTCATCTTTGTCTGGGGACATAGGTCAATTGACCGAACTACGTTAAATATTTGTGTCTCTTTCGGTATATTTCTCTTTTGTTGTATAATTTATCGCTGTTTAAGGTTTGCTTTACTAGCTTCCGCATGACACCTGATTATTTTGATCCTACCAAGTAGTACCAAAGCCTTGGTTATTTATCCGGAGTTCTAAGGAAAGTAGTACCAAAGCCTTGGTTATTTATCCGGAGTTCTAAGGAATGGACGCGAATATAAGTGCAACGACCCGATTGGTTGTTTTGCTTCCTAAATATCTGTTCCCCTAATTAAAACTCCCTGTATGTGCTTTTACTATTTTATAACTTACGGGGATGGTTGACTTGGGTTTGGAAGGGTTTGGGTCGAAATCGGAACACTTAGTTCCTTAAAAGTGGCGTTCGATGGCCAAGTTTGACTTTGAGTCAACGTTTTTAGTAAACGATCTCGAAACTAGAATTTGATGGTTCTAATGGTTTGTATGATGATTTTGGACTTGGGCGTATGTTCAGATCAGGTTTCGGATGACCTGGGAGTGTTTCGGCACTTAATGTTGAAAGTTGGCGCATTGAAGGTTTTCTAATTCTTTAAATTTTGTTTTGAATAGACTTTGGTGTTATTAAGATCCATTTGAGATTCTGAGCCAGGGAATATTTCTGTACAGTGATCTATGACTTGCACGCAAAATTTGGTGTCATTACGAGTAGCCTAATGTCACGACCCAAATCTAAACCATGTCGTGATGGCGCCTATCATGATACAAGGCAAACTATTTCCCAAAATATTACTACTAATTTGATTATAAGAATTTAATAAAACATTTCCAACATTTGAATTTCTCATAAAACAAGCCAATTCTAAATATAAATATAGAAAATACAGAAACAAGCCCCAAACATCGGGGTGTCACAAAGTCATGAGCGTCTAAATCTATGAACTAATACATGAACTGTCTGACTGTCAATACAACCCAAAAAGAGGAAATAGAGGATAGAAGGAGTAACAAGGTCCTGCGGACGCTAGAAGCTACCTTGCAGTCTCCAAAGATAGCCGACATGAACTCAACGATCGCCGCGCTCTAACTCACCTGGATCTGCACGTAAAGTGCAAGGTGTAGTATGAGTACAACCACTCAGCAAATAACAGAAATTACTAAGGAACTGAGTAATAGTGACGAGCTAGCAGAGCAATTCAATTATTACTATTCGCAATTAAAAATGAACAGGAGTAAACATGTAAATTTCATGAATTAACAATTACTACAAGGAATTTAGCAGATAAATGCAGCAACGACAAAGATAAATGAAACCTCACAGCAATGTCACTCAATCACTCAGCCCTCAATGCACACGCTCAATAGGTACCTGCACTCACTAGGTATGATGACCCAAGGGGTCATTTTATAAAATTAGACTCTGTTCCATGCTTAATAGCCATAAAAAGACTAGAATTAAAAACCTCGATTTGCGTACGCAGTCCGGACGTGAAACAGGAAAGCTTTTATGTGAAAATATGAGAAATAGTAATTTTTTTAGAATTTAAATTTGATAAAAGTTGATTTTGGTCAACATTTTGAGTAAACGGACATGGACCCGTGTTTCGACGATCCCGGGAGGTCTGCAGTAAAATATGGGACTCGGGCGTGTGCCCGGAAATGAATTCCAAGGTCCCAAGCCTTAGAAATTAATTTTTGAAAGAAATTGTTTTACTGAAATGTTTATGAATTAAAGAAAAGAAATAATGCTAAAAATCATTGGTATCGGGCCCGTATTTTGGTTTCGGAGCCCGGTACAGCTTTGTTATGATATTTAAAGGTTAACTGTGAAATTTGGTGAAAAAACGGAGTTCGTTTGACGTGATTCGGACATCCGGTTGAGAAATTATGAACTTTAAGAGTTTTTGTCGAAAATGATGAGTTTTGAGGTTCAATTCATAGATTTACATGTTATTTTCATGATTTTATCGCATGAGCAAGTCCGTATGATGTTTTTAGACTTGCGTGCATGATTTGTTTAGAGCCCCGAGGGCTCGGGTGAGTTTCGGATAGGCCACGAGGTGTTTTTTCACTTAGAGAAGTTGCTGGTTTTTCTGGTTTGCTGGTGCCCAGACTTTTGTTCTATGCGATCGCATGAGTATGTCTGCGATCACATAGTGTAGGCTCAAAGGGGCCCCCAGATTGTGCTATGTGAACGCAGCATCAGGCACGCGACCGCAATTCTCACCCAGGCTAAGCTATACGATCGCACCCCCAGCTCTACGATCGCGAAGGGTTAAACGGGCCTGGGGGAGGGGGAGGTCAGTGCTCTATGCGATCGCACCCTCCCTCTCGCGATCTTGGTTCACCATCTCCCATACGCTATGCGATCGCGGCCCAAGCATTGCGATCGTACAGGTCTTCCGCCAAGCTATTATAAATACTTTTAAAAACCGGGCAGAACCCTTTCTTCTCAAATTTTTCGAGGTTCCAGCCCTAAAAATGAGTTTTCTTCAACAATCTTCATCCCCAATTCATAGGTAATTAATTCCAAACCTTGTTCTTTCAATTCCTTACTATTGTGCACCACTTTTAAAGCAAAAACAAAGATTTTTCATGATAAAAATCTAGGATTTGGGTAGAATTAGGGAGTTTTGTAAAAATTAAATTTTTATATCAAATTAAGGTCGGATTAAAAAACTAATAGCATATTTGGGTTCGTGGGTGAATGGGTAAACTTAATTTGGTCCGAACCCCGAGTTTAGACAAAGCGGGCCCGGGGTCAGGTTTTCACTTTTTTTGAGAAAACTTAGGAAAAATTATATTTTTCAATAAAGTTAGTTCCTTTAGCATTATTTAATTATATTAAGTTAATTTTGATTAGATTCGAGCAAGTTAGAAGTGAGTTCAAAAGGAAAAGCAATAACTGAGCAGTGAGTGGACTGCAGAATTGAGGTAAGTGTTTGGTCTAACTGGCATGACCCAAATTTTCCTCTGTTGGGTACCGTGATGGCACCTAGTCTTAGGGACTAGGTAAGCCTAACATTTAACCACAATAACAATGCTAAAAGAATTTTAACAATCTCGATAATAGAAATCTTGACTGAGTTTACTTTTTTCCCAAAACCCGGTAAATACAAGTCATACGCTCTACGAAATCTTTCTACCGAATCTAAATACAACTATCTAGAAATAAGTAAGTACAGTTGAAATAAACTGGAAGGTGACTCCGAAGCCTGCGAACGCAGCAGCAGGTTTACCTTGAGTCTCCTCGTCAATGAACCCACACCGCTACTAACAATAGATACCTGGATCTGCACACAAAAATGCGCAGAAGTGTAGTATGAGCACACCACAGTGGTGCCCAGTAAGTATCAAGACTAACCTCGGTGGAGTAGTGACGAGGACTAGGCAAGACACCACTGGTCTATCAAGTAAAAGACATAAATATAAGAATGACCGAAACATAATATAAATCTAAAGATTTTTCGATACAATAAACGGTACGATAGAATAATACGGAAGAAAACTCAGCAATTACGATCAACGGACAACATAATAGAAGTACGCAAAGAGAATGGAAAGAATGCAAGCCAAATGTCGGGAATCACAACCCAATAAAACACTAGCAACTCAGCACTGCATCAATTTATTCACATCAGGCCTTAGCCAATAAACTCAATAAATCTGGTCAAACCTTCGAGTGAAAACCTTTAAGTCGTGAGTTTATTTCAAAATCTTTAAAGATATAATCGTTTCAGAATAGAGAAATTTCTTCTTTGAAACATACTTTCTCTGAATGTATATTCATATATATTTTTATAAAGAGGAATCTTTAAAGCATAGTCCCTTCAAAATATGTGGTGTTCAAATATACCTTCCCAAATACTGCTCTTTCAAATATCATTATCTGCAAGACAAATACTTTTCAAATGTACTTTTGGACTAGAAGTCCTTCAGACGTAACTTTTTCCTGGAGATAATTGCCTTTCGGCTATACTTTTCAATATATATATATATATATATATATATATATATATATATAT